>JAUKPT010002220.1:0-13590 GCA_032273505.1 Nanomia bijuga | reverse complement strand
TTTCCAAGATGTGTACGGGGGATAAATCAATTATGGCATTCGGATGCATGGCATAATACATTTATTGCACGAGGTGACTAATATGGATATTGATAAATGTATTATGCCATGCATCCGAATGCCATAATTGATAATTATCCAATATATCATGGATACCTGTTGTCACAAATTAAGCAAGTGTCATCATAAAAGATGATTTAGAAGACTATACGCACCTTGAGTTTTTCCTTTGTACCATCCACTGAGACTGATAATGGTGAATCCATTTTTCAAGTCAACAGTTACCTTCAATCTTTGGTCTCGGAAGTGACATAAGACAAGATTGTCCATTCTTGCACATTGAGAGTTTTTAGCATCAACAGGTAACATTCTGACATCTTCTTTTCCAATAGTAGCTTTTACACGTCCATCGTCTCTGATTTTGATGGCCATATCTGGTGTTTCAATGCTGATGGCGTTATCGGATTTGACAATGGTGAACTTCTTATCTTGGAAGTCACGGGCTAACAAGTATCGGCACGGCGAGGCTCCCTTATTTTTCGTCTTGACGAAATCGACAAAGTTGTATAATTTGTTATCGAAGGTAAGGATGTAATCTCCCTTGATCATGGCAGTTGCTAAAATTGAAATTAAAATAGATGTTAAGATAATCTTTCGCAAAAGTTGCTATAACATTTCTTTGTTCAATTTCTGGTCATGCCTAGACAAGAGGGGTGAAATGAACTCGGAATGAAAAAAATTGAAATAGATTTTGCAACAATTTAAGGTAAAAAAGTACACCAAAAGAAAATCATATATTAAGGGCAACCATAAATCTCCTGTTGCATGGCAAGACCTAGTAACTCGATTTTTGGCGATTTTGAGTTATCATCATTTTATAGATTATCTGGGCCGGAATAAATTAGTAAATTTCCTCAAAATTCATTTTTAAGGATAGTGGTAAAAACCTAGTAACTAACTCCTTTGAACTCAACTTCTTTACTGGAAAAACCTAGTAACTTATCAACCACGAATGGCAAAACCTAGTAACTCAAATTTCCTACTTAGTTGAATGTCAAAACCTAGTAACTTAAAATAAGGGACTGGAAAAACCTAGTAACTTCTACTATTTAATTGAAAAAACCTAGTAACTTTCCTCTACTTAACTTTGAAAACATAATAATTAAGTAATCTTGGCAATTGACTGCGTAAAATGTTACATTCTTCATGATTTTTGTGAATAATATAGATTGGTACATACTTACGGAAACATTGACAAAAAGATTGAAAGATAGTCTAAATAACTTAGATATTTCATTGATGCCTTTTTGAAACTTTTTTGCTCATTTTCTCAAAACGTTAAAAAATGAGTTACTAGGTTTTGCCTTGAAACGGGAGAAACGTGTTCGATACGAAATGATGCTCAATATTCAAATAGATCGAAGAAAATAATAATATAATCATCTTACCTGTGTATTGTACAAGGACATTTTTGTCTTTGATATCTTTGTTCATTTTTCGTACGGTACGATCGACTTTTGCTTTTGCAAGAGACATGATGGATTCAACTTTCTTAAAGTATTTGGCAGCAAGCATTTGGTGAGCAGCAATAGCTTCATCAACTAGTTTGCACAATTCCAAATTGTTGGCACAGATCTTTCCTCTGATATCTTGTTTCATAACGAAAGCTTTAACCTTGGCGTAGATAGCCACAATTTGTCTGGTTAATGGTCGGAAAACTTCTTCCATTGGGATTCCAGCCTTTAATTCGTTGTACACACGTTGGATAACTTCGGCATAGTTACTTGAAGCCTTAGTGACAGCCTCTGATAACCTTCTCAACATCTTAACTGCTTTCTTGGTAACAACAGCACTTTGTCTCTTCAATTGTCCATAGTATTTCATCAGGTTTTCTTTATTGATTTGTTTTGATAATTCTTTGAGTTGTTCAACATACGTCATTGAAATTTCTTTCATCTTTCTAAATTGTTCAACAACGACTGGTTTGTATTGTTTGATCAATGCATTGACTTCCTTGCTCAATCTTTTGTAGTATTTATCAGCATACATGTTCAAGATTTCATACAATTCTTGTGATGATTTAGCGTTTGAAACATCTCTCATAAAAGCATCCAATTTAGAGTAGACAACCTTTGATGTAGCGATGATTTGTCTGTAAACATTATCCAAGTTATTAATTTGACGGCTTGCAAGTCGAACGATCATATCTACTTTAGCTTTGACTGTTCTGTAGGTCTTCTCAACGAAAGGTTTGAGAATTTCATAGATTTTGTTGGCAATCTTTTTGGTTACTTTGAAGCTGATGTTGAAGTCTCGTCTTATTTCTTCAGTGTTTCGCACAATAATTTCTTGGATTTTGTCTCCTAAAATACCAGCTCTTTCTTTAAGACCAATAAGTTCAGCTTTAGCTAACTCAAGAGCATCGTTGTAGTACACTTCCAAAGTCTTCATTACATTCATAGCTTTTTCTTGCATGAGTTTAGCGTATTGCATGATAGTTGATTTGAGACCATTGTGAAGGATTTTGATGCTGATTTCACCGTCTTTGTTAGAAATGATGATGTTAGCCTTGATTTTGTCGACGAATTCCATAACAGTTGTTTTGATGATTAAGAGATCAGGCAAAGCAATTTTAGGGATTTCATAGTTATCTAACATGACCAAACTGGCATGGATTCCTCTGAGAGTTTTGTCTCCAGTTTGTTTAGCAACATCTCGAGCTTGTCGTGCGTAATCATTAACCAATCGTTTGTATTGTCGAACGTATTCGTTCGCTGTTCTTGTTGCTTTTCCTTTAACGAGATCAGCATATTTTTTCAAGAGTTCAGGAACATTTGGTGCAGTACTTTTGATACTTGCAATTAAAGTTTCAATTTCTGCAAGGATGTATCGCTCGATTCGGTTGTATCTTTCTGCAAATCCATAGTATTCGGCAATAAAGGTGACAGTTTCAGTAATTTCGTTTTCTATCCATCCATAAACATCTTTAACATTGACAAGATATGGTCGGACGATTTTCATAAGTTTACCTAATTGCATCTCAACAATTGAAGCTAATTTGTAGTAGATAGTCTTTAATTCAGCAACAATTTTATTGCTCATTTGGACAATTTCTTGGTAGATATCGCTTGGTAATTTCTTTAAAATCTCAACAGTTTGACGTACTGTCATTTTCTTGATGGTATTGAATTTGGCAACAATGACCGATTCTTCCCATTTCTTTATCAAAGTAGCTTGGGTTTTCTTGAGTTCAACGATGGCCATAGTCTTGTAGTCGATAAACATTTTTTGTGTCTTGGAAATAACATCTCCGAGTCTTGTTTCTAAATCCTTTCGTAAAGCAATCAGTTTGTCAGTCAATTCTTGAGCTTTGATTGAAACTTCTTCGTAGTATCTTTTGTACATGTCAATAGCTTTGACGTAGTATGGCATCGCCATACTTTTGTACTGTTCATATAGTTCTAAGGCTTTAACTTTGTATTGTGCATATAAATCTTCAGCTTTGTTCATCACTTGTGCAGACAATTCATTGAATTTGGCAATAGCTTGTTCGTATTGCTTTGCAACAAAGGCAACAATATCGGCAACTGTGGTTTCATCAAAGATCTTTTCTCCTTTTTTCATCAATAAAGTGATTTTTCCGTCTAAGTCTTTGTAAAGGGCAATTGATTGGTCTTTTGTTCGTTGTAAAAAGTCTTCAAGGATTGCTTTAAGTTGAGCATATTTCTGGCTGATAACTGGTGTGTATTTCTCTCTCAATCCAGCAACTTGAGCTAAAGCCATGCGACTGAATTCCTTTGTTAAACCAACTAATTCGTGATTTTTGACTTCAGTGTACAGCTCACTCCAGACTTGGTTTTTAACGATATCTTTAATTGCTGATTCACTCAAGTATGTTTGAATCTTTACAATTTGGTTTTTGACTAAATCCATGTAACCGTCAAGTTCTTTAACGAAAAGAACCAAATTCTTTTCATAAAGAGCATAGATCATTGAAGGTAAATCTTTACCACTTGCAACAAAACTGTTATATTGCTTGATCAATTTATCGTAGACTGCCATGATTTCAGTTGAGATCTTGTTGATAGTGGCTTTGGTCCATTCGTCGGTTGTTTTAAAATACATATCTTTACCAATTGATTTGAATTGATCGATGGTCATAAGAAACTCTTCCATGCCTTCTTCTGATTTGATTGCTTTGACATATTCATATGAACTGATGATAACATCATTACATGCAGCGACAGCATTCCAGAATGTTTCTTCAGGCGATGCGACAAAGTCTTGGAATTTGTTGTTCAAAAGTTTGGGAACAGCATCGACGCTCATTCCTTGTGGTCGGAATGGTTTGCCATAGATCTCAAGTTGTGCAGTAGTGTATTTTGCACTTGTTTGGATTTGTTTCAATGTTGCAGTCGCTTGTTTGACATAGACATCTAGTTTCACTTGATATTCATCAACTTGTTGTCGAACAACTTGGATAGCAGCTTCAATTCTTTCTTTAGCCAGAACAACATTGGGATTAGCCATGATTTCGTTCATTTTCTCTTTGATGATGATTTTAAGTTCAGCAATCTTAGCTTCGATTTCAGCTTTAATTTTGAGGAGGGATGGGTTAGTTGACAATTCTTCGTATTTCTTTGTAACGACTCCTTTGAGTTGGGTCAATTTCTCTTCAAGAGTGGCAACATATTTGGTGTATTTCTCGTTCTTCTTTAAAGTTTCAACCAATTCTTTTACTTTCAATGTGACTTGAGCAATAGTCTTCTCTAATAGTTTCTGTGCTCGTTCTTTATTCAAGTTAAGGATCATTTTTCCTTGTGATAAGAGAACAGGTATTTGTCTTTCCAATACATCGTAGTATTGTTTGGCAAGATCACGGGCAACAATTGCATGTGGTGTATAAGCATTGACGATTTCTTTTGACATGATAACTGAGTTTCGGAGGGTTTGGTTGAAAATGGATTCCATTTCCATCAATAATTCTGGAATTACAATAGTTTTCATGTTCAATCCTACTTTACTGTACAATACCATTACTTTTGCTTTGGCTTCATTCAATAGTTGGTTAGCCTTTTCAGAGTTCTTTTGGGTTAAAGCAGTCAAGTATTCTTTTTGTTTCATATAGTTTTCCATGATGATTTCCTTAATTTCATTGTAGATTTGTCTCAAGGTTTTGTCCTTGTTCAAGTTGTAGATTTCAGTTGCTTTAGCTTTCGCATCATTAAAAAGAGTTGTCACTTTACTAATAAGATCTTGTGCTCTGGATTCAATCATAGTTCTGTATTTGTTGTATAGTGCCATAACTTGTGGTTTGATATCATTGTATTTTGATTCAGCAATTGATTTTAATTCCTCAAATTTTGCCAAAACTATTTGAACAATTCGTTTGTATTCAACAACAGCCTTGTTGTAGACATCTTGAACTTTAACTGTGATTTGTGTTTGTATTTTAGTAGCTTGCTTCAAGATCTTTTTGTATTGAATAGTGACTTTCTCTTTAACAACTTGTAATTGCGCTTTAGTCAAACCGGCAAGTTTAGCAGCTACCTCTTCCCATGTAAGATCGCCGTACTTCTCCATAAGTTCTCCATATACTTGTTCAGTCTTCATTCTGATTTCAGTAACTTTGACTTTGATGTATTTGATCATTTTCTTAACATTTTCTTCCAAATTTATTCTCAATTCACCAATTCTTGCTTCAGCATCAGCGTAGGTCTTTTCATACTCGGCAATAACAATTTCTTTAAAAGCGGCATATTTTGCTTCAACAAAATCCATGATGGTTGATTTGTAGTGGTTGTACACATCAATGCTAGGTTGTTTGACATCTTGGTAAACAAGTTGAGATTTATCAGCAACAACATTATACCATTCTTTGGCAACATCAGCATATTCTTTGTATAATCTTCTTGAATCTTCCTTGGCAAGTCGTTCTAAGATAACATAAGCTTTCATTGCTTGTCTTCGTGAGACTTCAAAGATTTTCTTCAAGGTTTTTTCAATGGCGGCTTGGTTACTGAAAACAAATTCGCTCATTTCATTAAACCAAGTATCATAATCTTTCTTGGGGATTGATTTTAAGTATTTCATGATTTTGTCAACTTGGTTGTACAATTCAAGAGCTTTGACTGATGATTGTTGTACACTAGCATCAACAAATGCACTGATGACCTTAATTGTTTTGGCGATAGCTTCTTTCAATTGTGTATCTTTAGCGTATTTGAGAGCTTTTCTTAGTTTATCATTGACTCCGAAACGTTCAAAGTGTCCAACGACATCAGCATCGGTCCATGCTTTCCATGTTGGAGCAGATATATCCATAGCAACAATCTGTTTTATCAAGTTTGATAATTCACCAGTAGTGAGAACAATCCCGTCAGATGAAGCGCTGATTACTTTCTCGGTCATATTATTTAATGATTTGGCTGAAACTTGTTCGTATTGGGTCTTCATTTTGTTGAATGCCTTCATGACACT
The DNA here is from genome assembly GCA_032273505.1 of Nanomia bijuga. Classification (NCBI taxonomy): domain Eukaryota; kingdom Metazoa; phylum Cnidaria; class Hydrozoa; order Siphonophorae; family Agalmatidae; genus Nanomia; species Nanomia bijuga. The sequence goes on along the minus strand of JAUKPT010002220.1, from coordinate 7,110 downwards.
AGCAATAGTCTTCTCCTTTAATTCGGATCTCTTCTCATACATGCTGTTGATGTATGCAACCAATTTGTTGCAAATTCCAACTGCTTTGTCGATTGAGTTGTCGATGATTTGTTCTGGCGAACTTCTCTTCATTTCTTCAACCATGTTGTTCAAAATGTTCATCTGGTTGTTCATGTTCATTCGTGCATCACTAACCATGTTGGAGAGTCGTGCATTCATAATTTCAACTTGCATGTCATATCCAGCACCGAGGTTTCGACCCATGATATTGAGAGCACGGATTTGATCAAGGATATTTCTGTATAATGGTACAAGTGGTCTTACCAATGGCAAAACAAATTCTCGTACTTGGTTGAAATTGTGTGGTTTCATTTGTGGCATTTCTATTTGATTCAATGTTGTCATGATTTGAGCAACAATGTTTTCAACAACAGGTCCGAAATGTTTGGTGACGGAAGATTTAACAAGTTTAAGGTGATTGACTAATGGAGTGACAAATTCTTTGACTTGATCGACGTAAGTGGTCATTGTTGAGATGTATTGTTCCATGTCATTAACAAAATCACGTGTTCCTCTAATAATTTGTTTCAGAGCTTTTCTGGTTGATTCAGGTAAATCTTTGATAGAGACTTGGTATCTTTCAACAAACGAGACAACAATGGATTTGAGTTGAACAAGTTGTGCTTTCAAGTCACCAACGTATTGGCTAACTGGTTTACCTTGAAAGTTGTAGTTCATGAGTTTAGTCTTCATCTCGTTGAGGAAAGCTTCAGCATCCATAATTTGGATCTTTTCTTTGATATCAGCGATTTGTTGCCGGATCATTTCAATGAGTTGTTTCACTGTTTTGTCAGTGTATGGCACGTTCAATTGCATGAGGTATTGAGTTGCTTTGTCACAAGCTTTAACAACTTGCTCTTTCAATTCATTGAATTTAGTAGTGGTCATTGTTTTCATTTCATTGAACCTTTCTGTCATATATTTAAGCCCTTCAACTTCAACCATGTAAGCAATATCTTCTACTCTTAATCCTCTGATTCTGAAATCTTTAATAAGAAAAATTGCTTTGTCAACAACTGGACGGCTTGATTCGGTAAGGTTAGCAGCAATCAATTGGGCAACGTTCATGATTTCACGGAGATTTTCATTTATTCTCATGTTAAGGATCAATTTTTGCCCTTTCATTACCATTTTTCGTCCATTTTCAATAAGATCCTTAGCTTTAGCAATAACTTCTTGTTTCTGTCCTTGGACATTGATATTCTTGATGTCCTTAATCAAAGATCTCAATTTTTGAACAATTTCTGGTACACGAGCTTTAGCATTGTCTAAAGATGCAGCCAAAGTGTTTAAGGCTTCGACTGTGGATTTTGACATGACTCTCAAAGCATTAACAGTTGCTGCACTAACTTCATCACGAGCGGCAACAAAATCAAATTCGTTGAAAGCTTTCTCTAATTTTCTCATGAACTCAATAATAGCTAATTTGGCATTCTTTGACAAAGAAACAATCTTATCAGAATTTTTGATAGCAGATTCCATTAAAGCTTTGCTTTGTACAAGAGCGCTTTCGATGACAGGTTGGACCATGTTAGTCATTTCTCTGATGGTTTCTGGATTCCAGTTGAAGAGGAATTCACAGGCTTCTTTGGTCATTCCATAGTTGAATGATACTTCACTGATGGTCTTACCATTTGCAATTCGTTGAACGTTCATGTTGATACCACTGTCTGAATAAGTAAAAATAAGTCTCAATGTCATAAATGGAGTAGCAGTTAAATCAAAGTTTAATGTACTGTCTCTCAACGCAATTTCAGATCCAAATGATTCTTTGTTGATTTCGAGTGTTGCCGAAGCAATCTTTTTGGTCCAATCAGCTTTAACAATGAAAGCGATGGTGTTTTCTCCAGATTTTAATGTGATAAAAACAACTTTTGATTTTGGTTGGTATTTAAAGAGAACTGAAGTTGAAGATTTGAAGTCAATAGACATTGTCTTCGTTGCTCGATCTAAAGTGATTTTTCCAAATCCTTTTCCCATCAAAGTGAAACTGACAATAGTTTTGTCTCCTTTGGTAGTCATAAGAATACCTCCCCATTTGCTTGCACCTGCAACAGCCACATTGATAGCATTCAACATCTTGTTATATCCACTGGTAATGTCGAAAACGATTTTGTCACCTCGTCGGGCAAGCATACGGACTGACTTTGAGACTTGGTCATAGTTTGCTTCAAGTTTAACCAAACTTTGTTCGTTTACAATAACATCGAGAGAAACTTGCATGTTTTGGTAAGCGGCAGTGAGCTCAGCATTGTTTCCAAGTCCACTGAACATCAAAGTGACTGATTTTGGTTCAGCTTTGTTGATGGTCATTCCAACGGTCAGATCTCCAGCAACAGTGACTGAAATTTTGAGTTCGTTTGCATTGTTAAGGTATGAGGTGACGGTCTTAAGTTCTTTTCTGAATTTTCCCCATTCAAGGTTTGAACTTGTTACTAATTCATAACCATTTTGGTTATCAAGACGAGCCATGAATTTAGCAAACATTTTTGGTAAGAATTCAATGTTAATGTTTAATTGACGTTGGTTCTTATCGAAACGAGCGGTGTGTCGAATAGTTTTTGATGGAATATATTCGAAATCCATTTCAATTGAACAGATCTTTTCACTGTTGGTGAAATAAAGAGAAACTCCTGATCGGCGGTTAGTTGAGTATCGAACATATGATCGCAAGACATGTGTTTGTTTCTCTCCAAAAAATTGGGTTTCGTAATCAGCATTCCATCCATATTTGTATTCTTTGTCGCCAAGAGCAAATCCAAATAAGTGTTCAAATCCCCATTTCTTGTCGGACACTGTTGATACAACATCGACAAATACTCGGCCTGATTGTCGTCCATCAGTCAACATTTCAGTGGACAATCCAAATCCATATTTCGTGTTTCCATATAGAACACCGACAGTTTGTTTGAGAGTGTATTTTCCAGCGTTTACCGATCCACTGACGATCACTTCACTGTCTCTGGTGACAACATCAATATCGGTGGTGACTGGTAAGATTCGTCCGTTCAATGAAATGGATGATGAGATTCGTGATTGAACTTCATTTTCGTATTTCACTTCAGAACATCGGACAGAACATCGGACAGTGTTATCGTTGAACCTCATGAGTAATCCTCGGGTGCAATCATTGGAGTCTTTGGTACCTTGAGAGTAAAGTTTGACATTTGCTGTGTTACCTAGAGACTCAACATCGAATTCAACAGCATTATCATTGATGGTATTATATTTAAAGATGAGTCTGCTCGTAGCTAATTTGTCTCCGTTGTACATGATTCTTGCTGAAGTTTCTAAACGTTGAGGTTGATACGTAAAATCTTGGGTCATTGTGACTCGTTTATCAATTACTGGTAATTCGATGGAATATTCCATTTGTTTGTGCATTTTCTGTTCTGAATCGTAGACATTGTATTTGACACATGTTTTGACAGCGACGTTTTCAGCTTCTTCTGTTCCATAGTAAATAGATGAACATAAGCTCTTTTGTCTTGGATCAGAGTTTCCAAATGTTGATTTTACTCCGTAAACGTATTGATTAAGAACTCCTCCAACAGTTGATTGGAATCCACCTGATGTTCTCAATTTCCAGAATAGTTCAGTTTTCTTCTTCATTACTTCACCACCAACTTTAAAGATGATAAGATCTTTCATGTTATAGAATCCAGCATTTAGTTCACCAACTTTTCCATTTGAAGTATCAATGGAGAATCTGATTGATTTCTCAACATCCATATTTGTAACGAAGATAGTTGATGTCAATCGTTTTCCGGCTGCATCAGCAGTCACTCGCAGGATTTTTTCGGTCCCGCTTGTGTAAAGGGCATTCACCATTCCACTTCGTCCGAAAATATCAGCATTCATTTGAATTTCTTTCGATCCTTCTCTATCCTCATAAGACAATTCAACAGTAGCTGTATCTTGTTGAAGTAAGAAGAAGTTTCGGAGAGTGGTTTTTCCTCCTTCAGTGTAAAGACCAAGAATGTTTTTGATTGGTCGGCCAAGGATATTAGCGCTCATAACTAATTCATTTCCTCCATCTGTGGAATCAATTCCAGAGTAAAGAGTAACAGATTTGCCAGTACTGACATGAATGAAAGATAAGGTCAACCCTTTTGATTTAGCACTTTTTTCCAATTTTCCACTCACTTCAAATGATTGTCTGAATTGATTCATATCAATGGTTGCTCGTAATTTTTGATCAACATTGGTGTATCTCAAAGCAGCGTTGATAACTTTGTTTGGAGCATATCCAGTCGTCATTTCAAAAGATGATTCAGATTGAAGAAGAACAATTTTTGATTCATGAGTGAATTTGTAAATGTCTCCGATTTGAGCAAGTCCTTTGACTCCAAATTCAAATTTGTTATCGTTTTGTACGTTGAAGTATTCAAATCGAGTAATCAAATCCTTCTTGAAAACATTTGTTTTGGCTTCAACAGAGGTGGCTTTTGAAAGACCATTGAATGAGAATCGGACTGATCCTAAAGCTTCGGATGATACAGCGAATACTTTGTTGTTATCAACATCCGTGTAGAGCATCTTTCCGTTGACTTTTCTTTCATAAAAAGCTCCAGGAGTACTGAATTCAATTTCTCCTTCAACTCCATATGGAATTTTCTTCATGGTGGTTTTGAATTGGAAGGTGGTAAGTTTTTCATCCCCACGGGTGAGTGATAATCCAACATGAGCTGGTCCTGATAATGGGAAGTAAGGTGCTTCGTATTCCCGGAAGGCAACAGGTAATCGCATGGTAGTACAGAGACCATAACCAATGATTTTTGATCCAAAGCATTTATCACCTTTGATGACTCGTTGGACTCCTTCGATCATGGTGCTTTGTTCATTCACGTACATGTATGGGGTGGATCTAAAAGAAAGATTACAGTACTTGATAAATGGAAAGAGTTTCTTTCAAGAGTCAAGGCCTTGTATTGTCCAGCTGTCTGGATTACTGTTTTATAATTGTAAATTGTTCTTTGCGTAAGGTGCCTATGTTTGTAAAGGTTGATGCTTAAAGGGTACCTCAGGACAGAGAAGACCTCCCCTCATACTTTGGTTTACCAATCTTCAGGCCGTTATGATAGCTGTCAAGATATTTCGACCACAGTTGACCAGATGATGGAAATTTCCCATTTTTGCCTATTTATCTTCTTATTAATATAATAATTGAACAACTTAATATCTTTTTCATGATAAAAAAGCATCTCAAAAGCATATAACTTTTAAATTGAATTACTGCAGTGAAGATGCAGAATGAAAAATCAATCTATAAAACGTCAAACTGTAAGAAAGAGATGCATAGAATCTCAATTTCTACTGTCAAAGATAGAAAGTTAAAGTAAAAAAGGTTTTGAGGTTTTAATTAAAGATATTTTCTTTGAATTTTAGATATCTGAGAAACAAATACTTACGAGGCATGGAAAAGTTGTACGGGTTCTTCTGGTGTGTCTAAGTTGATTTGTAAGATTTCTCCTTCTTTGTAGTTGATGCTACCTTTCAACATGTTGGAAACAATCATGTTGTTGCTAACTTTGAGACCGGTTGAAACGAGGTTGCTTTCAATTCCCATCTTTCCTGAGATATCAACGACAGCAGTTGGTTTAACGAATCCTTTGATGTTCATTCCAGCGGGTCCCCAGAACAAGCTTCTGATATCAAATCGTCCGCTCAACTCCATTGTTCCGACAGTTGATCCTGTGAGTTTCAATTTCAATGGCAAACCAAGACCAGTTGGTACGGAGTGAGTCATTTCCAAAAACATAAGACTTTTACTGAACGTTTTGCTACCTCCTTTAGCCCAGTTCAATAATAATTGAATGACGTTCATGTTGTCGATTTGGTCTATCAAAGCATAGATATCATCATAACTCATAATTCTGACTTCTTGTCCCATGACTTTCAAAGACATGAAACCAGATGGTTTAGCTGGCTGTTTGTTAATAGCTTCGTGGATGTCATTGACCATAACATTGTCATCATTTAATTTGGGTTTGAGTTCACGTCGGACTCGAGTCTGAACCATTTCTCTCAATTTCTCTGATGACCAAGTGAAGTTGAACATTCTGAAGTTGAAATCTTTTGGAACGACTCCATCTGGACCAAAAGCATTTTCCAAGATTGTTTCTACACCATCAATTCCGACAACTGTTTCAACCAAGTCAACAGGAACTCCCATTACTTTAGCAGTCATTTCAAACATAGCTGTTTTTGGTAAGAATCCATCTGGATGGAAGACAACATTTCCTTGGGCAGTAGCACCAGTATTGATTGAATCGATGTAGAGGGATTTTTCGAAGTTCTTTGAGTACTGGTACATTGGGAGGTCAACTTTCTTTAATGGTGTTTCTTTGACGATGGCTTCCAATAAGGTTTTCGCTCTAAAAAAATAAAGTACGATCATTTCTAGGCTTAGTATCATTTGTTGCTCAAATTAATGACATCCAATAAGTATAGGTTAAAGCATGTTTTTTTTAAAAAGTTTCCAAGGCGATAGCTGAGAAACTTTTTAACAAAACCATGCTTTAACGTACTTAGTGTATCCAGAAATGCAAAAATATGGTGATTTTACAGGCATCTTAACGGCATTTTTAGGTGGAAGAAATGAAGAAGAAAATTTGTGACTCAGAGAACCGCTGATTTTTGCACTCAAAAAAAAATATCAGCATGCGTCTAAATTCAAGCCCTATCGATTTAGCATAAATTCAATACCACTTTTTCTGTAAATTTCAAACAAAGGGCCCAAGAACACACCAAGGTCGGGTCATTTCATGTCAAATTTACATTTTGATTTATACTAAGTTTGGAGTAGTTGGACGGGGGTCTGCTTAGAAATCGTAAATATATCAGTAATATGCATCATCTTATGAAAAATAATCGCACTAAAAAGAATATAATCAGCTCTTTTTCAAAAGTTACCATTAATATAAATAGCAATAAATACAATATCATTATTAAGTTATTATCTCACAGATGAAAATGGGGATTAAGATCAGGGGTTGAATTCAATCATAATGGCTACATACAAATATAATTCCGAGACTTTATATTATA
>JAUKPT010002219.1:0-13591 GCA_032273505.1 Nanomia bijuga | reverse complement strand
TTCCAAACAATGTTTTACCTGTGACAGTTTTTTTAGGGGACATTTTTGAACTAAATTCTTATATAACGGCTTGACGCCATCAATTTCATCTCTCATGCCACACAAATGTACCACAGATATAGGAGAAAGGGTAAAATCTTTGGTTCATTCTAGCGGAATTTTCATTTTCAGATGTGGAATGATGTAATGATTAAAATTACGTAAAAGCAAAACGTTTTCGAAACACCTAACGCGTATACCTCCTTAACTAAAATAACCCCAGTAGCAGAAAGTGTGCGATACTGCGATGGTGATCACGGAAAGCTAAGATCTCAATGAAATAAGATAAACACAATTCTAATGTTTTTTTATTCTCTGCACTTTTTCCCTAATAGATCACTAATAAAGTATTTTACTATTACGACCGTATAGAAGAAGGATTGGATTGCTTGAGACTGACAGTTATACAAAATTTGATTTGTGTGAGGTTTGTTATATCTCATTTGATATTTGTCGCTTTTTGACACTTCTGGTTTGTTGAGAACAAACGTTTAGAAACCAGTCGCTTGAATATTTCACGGAATGATCAACCTCAAAATATCCTCATCGCAGCAATCTGACCCGGTGAACGGACCGGCAAGAGGAATATTCAGTCATTTGTTTTTCTACTTTTTTCGATGGGGAATCACTTTTAAAAACTTTAGCATTCGACAATTGAAATAAGGCTTTCGCCGGCCATTAATACAAAATAGTTTAAACCCTGGCTAACATAAATGTCAAAAATGTCAAAAATGTGTATATTTACTTTTAATAGAATAACACTGATGAACGTCGGTTTGGGAAGTAGTTTTCAAAAAGCCCTCTGAGTAATGAAATGAAAGTTATACAGTTTGCTTTTGCATCTTCATAGAACTCTTTTCATCTTTTAATGTCACCGAATCTTTTCATTGGCTTCGTGAATTTTGAAAATAATAGCTAAATTTCTTATTTGATTTGTTTAAAAAGTGCATCATCATGAATCTTATTGGCTCAATTCAAAATGTCTCACTTTGATGTTTTGTCAATACTCAAAATCATGATGTATTTAGTAAGAAGTCCAACCAATCATAATCTCAATGATGTAATTTTCGACCAATCAAACAGCAAATTTGCCTAACCTGAATTTTGCGTTATATATATATTTTATGCACATTGACAAAGTTTCAAGAAGATTTTGGGAGAAATTGTCGATTGTCTGTTGTCGGTTATTTTATAGGCGCTAAGTTATCTTATAGTTTTATTTACAGCGGTAAAGAGAATAATTATTCATTCATTTATTTATTTATTTATTTATTTATTCACAGGAGGCACGGTGTTGGCCAACTAAAACAAGCCTTTGGTTTTATCTTCTTCAAATGCGGAAGACAAACCGCATTTACGGCAGTTTTTGTCTTGAACATGACATCATGCTTTTTTTTGACCAATTCGTTCGCAGATAAGAAGTGCTTTTCATTTCGATTAGAACTTGTTTTATTCAGGATTTGATAATCGGAATATTGTTTTATAAAAGGAAAACGCTTGATTATGAATCGCATAGGCTTTAGATTTCTTCATACTTTATCGTGTTTAGATAAACAATTCTCACTTTGCCTTAACAGGAACAGGTTAAAATGGAGGTTATCGCCATGACGTGCAGTGGTTCAGGCTTTACTAAGTTATGGTTTTGGGCAATAGAAACACATGGAAACACATACTTCAGGAACTATTTTTCAGAGGGATCACCCTCATCCTGAGCCTAGTTTAACAATATGAAGGGCAAAAATTAGTCTTGAATAATGAAAACCTACCAAAAATGAGTATCTTCATGAAGACACTCAAGATCCGCCACTGAGAACGTTTTGTCGACGTGCGTATTTTGGCTTTTCCAAAGGTTTCGAACGTCATATGCAATACTTTAAAGGCGTCGAGAGTTGATGAAACTATTTTATAGGCTTTAAATACATAGGTTGAAGTACTTTCTGTACTTTTCCCTGGAGTTGGGTGGGATTAATTGTCTTAGTCAAAATATGATTGTCCGATACAAGGTTATTTTCAAGCTTGGGGAAATGCGCCATAAAACAAAGATGGATAGCCTAATAAGAAATCTATAAACAGTCATGACGGTTCAAGCAAAACAAAACACAATAGAAAGTTTTGACGTGATATCATAAATATGATTATCATCTATTACAAAATAGTCGTAACTCAAAATCATGTCAATGCCAAAAATGACATATTTTCATCAAAAGTGAATTTATCAATATATTTATGACATCATTCTTTAACCAGCTAAACGACTAATTTGCAAATTTAGCGATAAATGGTGACAAAGAGCGCCTATATTGGCGACGTAGAAGATGTACAAAGTTATGCAATAGTTGAGTTAATTTCAATGTCATCTTGTTTATTACAGTAATCTGCGTATTAAATGATAAGAAAGAAGTTGTAGAAATACAGTAGTTAAAAACGTGGTATATTGGACAGTTTATAATTGGCACGTACATGGAATGATTCATAACCCACTGAATAAGCGTCATAATGTGCTGATGTCTGATCAGGCGATAACAGTTAGTAGAATTTAATGAAATATGTTAAAAGAAACATTTAAGTAGATTTACAATTAAGGGACCCGACAACTTCTAATAGCGAAACAGCGCACGCTTGCAAGAAGGAACAGCCTTATGCAAGAAGGTTTTCTAGGTACCAATGTCATTTTCAACTTTTAATGAGTAAAATACAAATGTTTCAGAAAAATCACGCGAGAATCAAATGAGGTGCTTGCAAGAAGAACAATAGTTTTTCGTTGGGCACTGTTCACAATATGTCACATTTTATTGTTTATAAGTGTTTAACAAGTCATGTCAATTGACGTTAAATTCTTCCTTCCCCTCCAAGATAACGTCAATTATATTTTTAAACTAAAAGTTGCACACGTGGCCACGAATGGGATTATCATTTGTGTCGATTGTTATTTTTATCCTTTCAATGTGAAAATCATAATATTGAAGGGATTGTCACAAAATTTCGGCTATTTTAGCCGTTTGATTGGTTAGAAATAACATCATCAAGAATCTAATTGGTTGATTTTGAAGTGTCACAATTGGTTGTATCGTTAAAAGCGAAAATAATAAAAGCGCTTTTACATGAACCAATAAGAATATTGATGATGTAATCTTCAACCGATCAATCGGCTAACTTAGCCATTAATTGGCGTTATCTCTAACTCGCCGTTGGGTGAGAATTTTTTTTGATATCGACTGGCAAGCCGCAAGCCGAAATATTTTTGTTTTCTATTTCTCTTCTACAGTAAAATGTCGTATTACAAATACGTAATTTACTATCAAGGAAATCGATAGAAAATAGTGACATATGACATATTTTAATCTGTTTTCTTACATGTTTCTACAAAAATGATTTTTTTTTGCGGTCGCCTGGGTGAGATTTTTTTCTGGCCTCAGGTGAATGCATCATCATCATCATCATCATCACCATCATCATCATTCTTGTGCTTTGATAGAGTAGTCTGCGCACAGATAAAGGGATAATTCTTCAGAATGATATGTTAATACGGAAATTGTAAGAATCGATATCCTATTAAAGGTTGTAATGACATTCCGTCGGTTTCGTCACGTTCGATGAGAATATGTGCATGCTTGTTCTAGAGGCAGATCCAGTTAGGTGAAGCGAGTGCCTGAGCTCTGGTTAAATATGGTATTAGATTTGTGATAAAAACTACATCCCTCACCCCCAAGTTCTATAACAATTTTGCTTTTTTCGGGCAACATGTGCTATTTTTTCGGGAAGAGTATAAATGAAATGTAATGAGGTTTTAAAATTTAGCCATCAAGAAAAGATTTTCAGGGCTTCGCCCCGAATTCCAATCATTTTCAGAGATGTATTTTTCGGGCAAAATTTTCGAAGCCCCGTGCGCCTATCATCAAAACACTTCGAGGAAACGAATGCATTAATGGGTGAGTCATAGCGCACCAAGGGTATTTGTTTTGTCTTGAAGCACGATTGTGAAAAAAAAAGATTTAAAAGTTAAATTGAGCACCATTCAGAATTTTCCCTGGACACGCTCATGTCTTTACGAAGCCATTTATAATATATGTTTACCTTTATTTGCAGCGGGATTTTACCATTGTCACCCGATGGGGCAAACAAGTTCGAAAATTTTGTCAAAGATTTTTGGGATTTGGGGGATTTGGGGATTTCTTATGGGATTTTATTTGGAGTTTTGGATTTCTTTTGAGGATTTTTTTGGGATTTTGGGATTTTGTTTTTGATTTTGGGATTTTTCTTGGGATTTTTGGATTTTTTTTGGGTAAGACAAAAACAAATGTTTTTACTTATTGACTTCAAATACCCGAACAATTGTCAAAATAAAAACTTTAAATACTTCGGCCGAGACAGACTTAACTTAATACATAGAGTTTATGGTTATGGAAAACTTTGCCACCCCTTTTTTACATTAAATTGCTGATTAGTTCAAAAAGGATCTGCTGTGGTTTTGTCAAAACTAAGGCATGGCAACATTGCAAACCCAACCACGCTCCTTTTCTGATATAATTTCCAACCAACCATAAAAACCATAAAAACCACCTTTGAGACACTAATAGTGACTTACGAGACGATTTAATTTGTTAATCTGCTTCACTTCTGGTCAAACGAAAAAAACTATTTCATCGAAAAGTAAGAGAAATTCATCGCTTTAATCTTCAAGTAAAGTTGCCTAAAATAAACTTCGTTAAATCAAACTGTCTATCAATGGAAAAAAATATTAAATCTTCAAAATGTGCCGCTGCGAAGCAAGAAGTTAAGAGTGGAGCTTGATCGAACAATTTTAGAAGAAAATCTTCATAAATCCTTGCAAATTGAATTAAAAACCTTATTCAACAGTGTTTTCTACAAAGCCAATACTAAAACTGGATAGAAGGGTAATCCCAGAAAATTTTCCGGATTTGTTTTTAAGCCAATGAAATCAACGAATATGTTTTCGGCCCCGTCATCAGGGCAATAACTTAAATTAGGTCATAGATATTTAAAAAGAACCTGTATGACTCCCCAAGTCGCAGACTTCTCTTATTTTCAGTTCGCCTATTCAAAAGGCGATCCAGTCCGCTAGATCGAGCAAACAACATAAGAAAACGAGTAAAACGAGTAAAGCCAGTCTGTGATGCAGTCATGGAACGCGCGCGATCTCGCTCGCGCAAGATCACACGGACGCAAATCCGTTTAGGAGTGCGAAAAACCGCGCACGTGAATTGCTCAAAACACTTTTTTGTACATGACCTAAACCTGGTGTTAGATTTTATAACAATCTATTGTTATAAAATCCAATACCAGGTTTGATGTTCATGTGCTGAGTTAAACTGAGTTAAACGAGACAAGATAAAACGAAGAAGAAATTTTATTTATAACCTTGAAACAGGTCAACTTTGATATATCCTTATATATACTATCGCGCAGGTTACTGAAAATTGCGCACGATGGAAAATCTGCGTGCATGATTTATCGCTCTGCAGAGAAAAGATCTAAGCAAGATCTAAGAGGAAGGTTTAGAGAATACTCAAAAGCATTCCAGTAGCAAAGGACATCTATACTCGGAGTGGTAACTAGGTCAATAGGCTGACAGGGGTGTGCCGCGGAGGAATTTTTCCGTGCACCCTTTTTTACTGTTTTTTTTTTTGCCAAAATGAGACGTTTATGGACCATTTCTAAGGGGAAATTTAAAGTTTTACCCCCATTTCTACGGAAATTGAGATTCAGAAACGACACTTTTCCGCGGCACATCCTGTCAGCGCTCATATGGAAGTTACCCACAACCCCACCCCCCGAGCATCTATACCCTTTTCGAGAATCACTCTGCGCGCGCATATTGTACTATATTCAATAACTCAGTTTTCGTAGTAAACATTTTAGTTTGAAATATTCTCTGTTTGAAAAAAATTATGTAGAACATGATTTTAATCCATCAAATTTTCTTTTATTTCTAACAACGACGTAAATTGTTTGAATGATTATTATTACAAACTAATAGGTATACGAAATGGTTTATTTCCCTACGAAAAATAGTAAAAGTTGTATATAGGACGAAGTTTGGTTACACCGTGTAAAGGTCTATTAGAATCGCGCGAAGCAATTATCATTTAATTTATAACTCTTGATTCTTCTATAAAATTTAAAGAAATAATCTTCGAAAAACCTGCATGGATTAAAATTAAAACTGAGCAGTAATTTTTTACAAATTCTTTTACAAAAAGTCTTTATTGGTTACTCAATTCTTTACAATACCGATAATTCTTTTCACAACTAACTAATTTACTGAAACAGAATTTGATCTGGAATTGGACTTAAATACAATTTCCAGCTTTATATTATCTAGGTCCCCGTTTTATCCAGATTTTTGGTAATAGAAATGTATAGGGAGAGGTTTTTTATTTCCCTATTTGCGTCTTTCATGTATTACTACAATAGAATACCTTAAATGACTTAAATATGAAGTTGATGCAAATGAAATATCAATGATTTTGTTGTTTAAAGGCAACTCTTGGTCCTTCATTAGTTCACACACATGAAAGTGCCCCCCCGAGGGAGGAGAAAAATTCAACAAAATTATAGAAGCAGGGAATAGATAAGTATTTTCTACTGATTTCAATTGTTTTGGACCCCAAATCAGAGAAGAAATTTGAAAACGGTATGGGGAAAAAATTCGGAGTTTTGGCCAAAGTATTTGCTATCGCTCAGACAATTTTTTCTATCCTTTTACCCGTTTATACTTTCAAGGGCACCAAAAGCAAGGTTGTCCAGAAAATAAGAATGACCCCCACCGCGTAACGTGATTATCGAACGCTCTCAAAAGAAAAAAATGCTTCTTTTTTCAGACTTCTATACAAAAACTTTTTTTCTTCTTCGATATTTTTCCAACTACGAGAAAAAAAAGCTGAATAAAAAGTTTCATAGTGAATTTTACATGTTTTACACCATCCTTTTTATTATATATAATATTTGATTTGATTTGACATTTTGTCTAAACACAAAAAAAAGTTGATTTGCTAAAATCTTGATTAAAAAAAATGTTTTCGATTTTTATATTAAAAATGAAATCCAAAAGAGTGGGCAGAGGGGACCTAAGAGATAACAGGAGGAAAATACACGTACGTCGAAAAATTCAATGAGATGCGTAGAAAGAAAAAGAATTATCGTAAAATAGATGGAAGAGGAATAATCTTTTTTGCTTTTGACATTTTGAATTTTTTTTTTTTTCAAAATAATTAAAGCATTTTTTGAAGAAAGATAAACATCTGCCGAGTACTATAAGCGGGTTTTACAGTCTGTTTCATTCGTATTTTATTCAAGTATTGTATTACAGCGAAAAAGTGAAATAGAATGAAAAGATAATGAAAAAAGGTCTAGTCAAAAACAACAAGTATACTTTTATAATCTTGGGCAACTGGACCGCCTGTCTCAGTAACCCTTTTGCTACCATTTTCCTACCTTTTTTCAACCCCGGTCGAATTTCAAAATTTTCCCGCTCAAAATTCGTGTCCAATTAAACAAAACGGCGAGCTTTTGGAGTCCTCGGGGCACGGAGACAGAGATGATTGCCGAATGTTGTTGAGATAAGCCTTTCAAACTCAGACTTGTAATCGTTCAGAGTTGATTTGTAGTAATCTCAAAGTCAGCACGTTAGGTCAAAAGAAATAAGTTCGTGTTTTTTTTATCATTTCTATCCGTTTACATCGACATTCCCAATAGAGACAGCTCTATTAAAGAGGATGGATCAACATTTTACGACACATATACAACATTTAACATTTAATGGAATTCATTGTCGAATTTAACGAACCACAAGGGAACACTTGTGGAGGATATTATTTCAGTACGGACGGTCGGCCGGTTTTGGAGATTTTGTAAATGTTTATACAGCACACATTTCAACAAATCCCAAAGAATCTGCGAGAAAGAATATCCACATCTGTCTGCAGACTTTCAAAAATATATAGCGTTATGCTAGAACTGGCATTAACTCATTTGGCATTTGATAAAAGACAAAGTTTGAGTATTTATTTGATTACCGTTCATATGTGTCCCTCAAAGCTACCAACCCATTTGTTGTGGTCGTCCGAACCGGGTGGAATGCACTGCACGAATCCCTCTCGTAGACTTAAAAAGTGCAGTAGAAAGAGGAAAACAGTACATAATTAGGAACGCCGTCCATATTCATGTTGCCACGAGAATTGTCAAAATAACGTTTCTGGTGGGTGGGTGGGTCAGGATCCAACCCATATGACGTTTCTTTTCACTTGGCCGTGGCAGACCCTAAAACCTTTCATTTGATTTAGAATCGAAGAATATAAGAATAAACGTCATTTTGACGTTTCTCGTGGCATCACGAATATGGACGGTGTCACTTAGATAAAATCAATGTGTTCTGCTGCTGAAAGGACTTTCATCAATTTATTTTATCGTTAGAAATGAGATTCTATTGAAAGACTATCATATGTACAAGGTGAGTAAAAAAAAACGCAATCCGCCAATTAAAGGTCTCAAAATGTGTTTTAAAATTGTTCTTAGATTTTTTCAATTATCGTGTCTGAAAAAGTAATGACTTGGCTACATGTGATTTAAAGGATTTTAAAAACAAATCAATGTTTCGCCCTAAAATTGAGGTCAGTCTGAGGTCAATCGAGAAAAAAGAAAAATAGATAAGATTAAATCAACGAGGCACAATATTTTTTTAATAGAAATATAATATAATATCACAATTTCAATCACGCTACAAGTAGCAACTGAATAAAACAAGTTCTTGACGTCACTCTGCAGATACAGGCCCGAATATGCCCAGAAATACGAAAAAATGTCTAAAAAAGGACTATTTTCTCAATTTTAGACCAAAATCGGCACTTTTGATAAATTATCTTAAAATGGCAGCAGGTTTGATTTTTCGAAGTTTTGATCAGATTTTGCACCATTTTTTATTTTGCAGTTTTTTGTCAATATATCGAGTACAAAAGGTTTCCCACACATGCGGTCTTTTGTAAAATATTCGCAACATTAAGGGCTACAAATCCATACCAATAACAAGAAAAAATGATTTTGTAATATCTTGTAAAATGGTGGCAAAAATCAATTTTCTCTCAAACTCATGCTTTTCAGGAATGTTAATTATTTGCAAGTAAATTTTATTTTATTTTATTAATGAATAGATTCATAGAAATATGATTAAAGTTTCTTCATTTGATAGGAAAAGTTTGTTCGATTTTTTTTCTTGAAGATATGCGTATTTAAAGACGGGTTGCGTTTTTTTTACTCACCCTGTATAAGAGAAAAGGAAGAAGAACAAGTGGTATGCTAGAACTGACCTTTTTTGGCAAGCACTTTGTCGATCATTCCCTTGGTTAGTTACAAATAAAGGTATCTAACTAAGGACACAGGATAATTCATTAAAAAATATAGATGAAAAAATTGTTGGTTTGGCAATTGTCTTTCTTTTGTCCAAAAGAGACATTTTTCTCCTATGATACCTACGACAGGGGGTACTGCATGAATTTCTTTCGTAGACTTAAAAAGTGTATTAGGAGGAAGAGAAAAAAAAGAACATAATTTGAAAAAATCAATTCACCTAAGTACACAATACGTGAGGAAGGACTCGCATCAGTTCAATTTTATTGAAAGACTATTCTATGAAAAAGGGAAAACAGAAGAGGAACAAAGACTAATAATGGACTATAATATAAAACCATGCAGATTGCTCTGAATTATTCAGCGATTCATGCTTTCTAATTCTCTCTAATACTTTTTTGCTTGACCGATAAATTAGATTAGTTTTTATTGAATTTGGCCGGATACCTAAACTCGGAATGGAAGCATTGTAGTTCAAATCGAATTAAAAGGGATGGCGGGGTTGAATCACACTTCACTCTCGCGTTGCTCTTGATGCATCATTTGGGTCATACCTCATGACGAAAAAATAAAGGGCTTTTTATTAGAATAAGTCATTTCTCTTCTATAATACATTTAATAACAACTCAGAAAGACATGTCAACCAAAATTTCTAACTCATAAGAAATCTTAATTTAGTTTAGCCACCGACCGACGCATTCGTTAAATGAGATGAAAAAAACACACACAAAAAACGCAAAATAAAACTTGAGGTATTTAATTCACTTTTAGGTTCGTCCCATAAAACCTATATACAGTCACACAACGTAATGACCACCCATTGACCCAGTCGCGTGTTACCCCACATAACATTTCAACATCAAGAATTTTGTGTTTCAAACTGAAGATGCGTCGTAACCACAAAACAAAATGGGATTTTGTAATTTTATGTTTTTTTGGAACCCCTGGCGTGTGAGGAATAACATCGTTCATCTGATTAACAGTTCCCACAAAACGCATAACACATTCAGTTTGTAACGTTGTCATGCTAACAGGCGGCAAACAACATACACGTTGACCCATATCTTTTTTTTTTCAAAAATGGCGACTTAGTAACTGAGGGCCGTCCAACATTTTGAATTTTGTTGCTAGGCAAACACACACAAAAAGTAATATTCAGTCGTGCATAAAACATACATCGAAGCCACAAAATTGTAGATCTTGGGTTTTCGTTAAAAAAAGTGAAATTATTTGAAAAGTAGAATCACAGCATGTCAAGCGGTCAGATATTGATGTATTCAAATTTAATGAAGTTGGTTGAGAAACAACATAACATGAAATTCGAAAGATTCGATGTTGATAAGTCAAGAAATGTTATTTGAGGTATGGAATAAACGGGGGTTGCAAATCACACGCCCTTGATGCGTTTTGCTTCCTGTCCAACGTCCCTTACTTATTTGTCCCGTCCCACGGAGATAATTAAGTGCATAGATTTGCGTTATCTGCAATTTGTGTGCAAACTTAAACGCGTCTTTTATGGGTAGTTGGCATAATTCGTCCTCGTGTAATATCTATTATCCATTTTTATGTCGCCAAAATAGGTCACAGCCAAAGTCCCTTACTCCGTGTTAATCTTGTAAAGTCAAGGAGCTTGCAAAATTACTGTTTTGGGCAGTACTATTCAAATACATTTTTAAATACGTTGACCACTTCCAGAAATCTCGTGGAGTATGACAAACAAGTATTTTGAAATGTTGTTTGCTGTCTTCTAACATGCGAGTTACAGTCAAAAAAGTCGTCTTTTAAAAACTATTCCATTAATCAATGCGTTAAGGTATACACCTCAATGAGACACGTTCCTCAGCCCGGTTGATCTTTTCATTCACAGCATGACCCCTGAGGTTAGGGGTCAATTTCTTCCTTCCTTCCTTCCTTGAAATAGTGAAGCTGATGAAAACTAGTCGAAAAGAGAAAATTAGTTGAAAAAAAGAAATTATAAAAGAGACAATTTAATGTCCGAAACGAAGTTTTCTGTGAAATAGCATTAATTGACACTATCATTTGTCAAAACATTTGTCAAAACATTTTATCTGTGAGAATCAGAGTGTGGTATCATTGTCATCACACCCTGACCAAGTGTCCTGGCGAGGGGGAAAAGCAGGGGGCGTAGCCATTCACAAGGTTAAAATATGGAACAAATTATTACTTATTTGTCTGTGTTCTTTGCTTTAAGTTTATTCATCTTTTGTATTTATTAAATGTTTGAAAAGCGAATTAATGAAATTTAGTTAAGGTTCTTTGTAATACAGGATAACAAAGTTGAATTATTGTTACTTATGTTACTAGTTAAGATTATGGGATCTGTAAGGGTTTTAAAAAAAACCCTGAAAAATGACAGCAGCTTCCACCCGCCGGGGACCAATAATTCTGCAACAATCAACACCGTAAATGGTCCATTATTTCACTTATATCATCTGCAATACATCCAGGACTCAGCGGGGTGATTTCCACCAAAAATAAGAATACCCTTCTCTCTTGAAGCCCCCACCCCCTGAACAGAACTGATTTGCTGCCACAATATACGGATACTGATCCATGAAGATATCGCATCATTGCCACGTGAGATGTAGAAATAGTCCTTACCGCTAATATTACGGTTTGATAAAAAATAAATGTTTTTCTCATTTTGAAAGAAATAATCTGTCACATGCGATCCATAAAATGAGTCCAATCGACCCTTAATCTCCAAAAAATTGTTGCTCATCAAACAAGCTTATTGCACTAAGTAGAGATAAACTACCAAAAACTCACTTTATGTACAAGGACAGCGTAAAAAAACATCTTTTTTTTAGAATTCCACTTTAAAAAATATTTGCGTTTAATTCTTCTTAAAAGAACGCAGTCACAAATTTTTGAGTTCAAAGTTCATTTGAGTGTTAAATCTCATCTGGTTAAATGCATTAAATTTAAGGGATTGTCGCACCAAATGTCGGCTATTTTAGCCGTTTGATTGGTTAGAAATTACAACATCAGGAAGCTTATTGGTTCAATTTATGATGTCACAAATAAAATGTTTTGTGAAAATCAAAAATTATGAAAAAACTTCTACATGAACCAATCAGTATCTTGATGATGTAATTTCTAACCAATCAAAAGATTGAATTAGCCCCTAGAAGGTAAAGAAAGAAAAGCCAATAGTACCAAAAATCTGCGGTGAGCAGTCCGGTGGCGAAGGCACTTGTTGCCAGGGGTGCAGATACAAATTCATCTCAAGTGGCTGGAAACTACTTTAACTGACGGGAAATTCGCCGACAAACCATAAAGATTCACGGGCCTGGCGGTATAAAGTGATTAATAAAGACATTTCTAGAACAGCTGAAAACAAGATAAAAAGCGCGCAAATGTCAAGTTAAATTTCAGAAAACCAACCAGTATTATCACCCTACAAGATATATAGATTTGACTCTGAAGTTCGTCCATCATCAAAGTAATTCAAATCCCATTAAAATACAAAATGTAGAGTAAATCTGTTCGATTTAGTCAATAATTGCTTCCTCAATGCACCACAAACATTCTTAAAAAAGATTTAACTCAGCGTTTTAACAAATCTTATCGCGTTTCGCTGACGCCTTGAAGCAAAGATTTAATTGGGTTTAATATTCTTGTAGAGAATGCAGGGTTTCAACTATTTCTTTGTTTGGCTGGCGAAAACACTTATTTCAATTGGGGAAAATAGTAATAAATATGGACAAGAATTATAGGCCGGCGAAGAAATATCATTGGCCGAAAGACTTCTATACTATCATCTTCAAATATAACTTCTAATGAATCCAAATTCAATTCTTTTCAAGAAACACTGAACTTAAAAGTTTGCAATGTCTTCGTTCTCCTTCGTACACTTCCAGGAATTATAGTTCCAAACTCTAATCCTAATCCTAAAGTTAATTTTAATTCAAATCCTTAAACCCTAACCTCACATGTTAGGGGCATTCATTTTTAATGGTGCATGGGTGGTTGGATAAATTTTCTCAAACAATTAAAAGAAATAAAGAAATTAAAAAAATCCCCCCTCCCCATAAATCATAAGTGAAAAAGTCCAGATAATGAAAAAAAGTATACCTCCACAATTAAGAATTGCTGAAAAAATCTGTAACAAATCTGTAATCCCTCCCCAATTTCTTTTTCTAAATCTGTACCCCCCCCCCCCAAA
>JAUKPT010002218.1:0-11043 GCA_032273505.1 Nanomia bijuga | reverse complement strand
GTACTCTCTGGTCTCTAATAGACGTCTTATTAGTTTTTGAAAAAAACACATCCCGCTTATTCATTTTGACAGAAGGTTCCATTTTTGACTTGTTAAAAAGCTTTATTTGAACTAGTATCTTAGATAATATTTCGTTTATATAGTTTATATAAAGTACTGTAAAACGTTTATTGTTACATACAAACCTGTTTCCATGGAATTAGGAAAGTTATTTTTCCAGACCCCTCTGGCTATTAATTCTCGAGAATTCATCCAATCCCCCTATTATTTTAACCCCCTACTATTCCAATCCCCAACCCCAAGACCAGAGAGTAGTCAAAATTAATCGCATGATGATTATGATAATCAAAATGAAACTTGCAATTTTTTGAAGAATTCAATTTTATTCTAACGTTTTTTATTTCTTAGCATAAATAATACAACAAAAGCATCATGGGTAATTTCTTGGGAAAAAACAAAAAGGTAAGCTTCTTTTTTTTATTTACTTTTTCTTTTCTTATGATTATTCATTGGTAAGTTTTATAAGATTGATTTTAAAAATGGAATGCATTTAGTGAAAACGTGCCAAGCAGTTCTTGGTTAAAAATGACATTTTAAGGCCTTGGTTACACAAGGCCTGGTTAACCAAGCAAGGTTTGTTTTAGATCAAGAGTTGATTTTATAAACTGTCTAAAGTAGCTTTTTTGTAAAGAGCAATAAACCAGTTTTTTTTTTCTATTATAATAAATGTTAAACTCCCTGTTAAGTATTCATATTCTATGACTTCAAGTAACTACCGAACATATGCAAATTGACATAGGCATTTCCTTATTGCAAAAGATTAATTAAAAGACTAGTTGTTTGACAAAAAGTTAAGTTTAGTTTACAATCAGACTAGCTTTCATTTTTGTAATTCTTTTCCATGGATTAAATTTAAATGCATTGTCGCTTAGAAGAATGTTTTTGTTGTTATTGATTCAGGAATCGAAGGATGTCCCATCAAGATGACAATGATGATTAATATTAACAAAACAACACCCACACTTTTCTACGCAGTTCTAATTGTTTATTTTCGTGTCTTTCAATGATTAGTTTGCTTTTAATTCACATTTTTTATGATAGTTTTGAAAGGCTTCTTTGAGTCTCTTCACTATTATCTTTCTAGGATAAGAGATGGAATACAGAAAAACTGCCACTAACCATATGATCAAGTTACTTAATTTATGTTTTCTCTAAATGCTCTCTCCAAAGATTAGGCATGTGATTTCGGGGTTTGCTTGATCTTTTGCAGCTCTGTTTCAATTTCATAGAAATATCTGATGGCAAACCTGGAATAAATTCGAACAAAAATGATTTTAACTTTTTGAGACTTTCAATATGTATATTTCCACCAATGATTATTTAGTTATATCCTAACAAGAATTTATAGAACCTTCTCAAAACGTTGGTTGCATTCAAATCAAGCTTATGTTTGTAATATTGTCTCATGTTTTTTTTTTGTATTTTGACCCACTGTCAAACTTGTTCCAGTCAAATTTTCATGATCTCCATTAAATTTTCTTCCCAGTGAGTGATGGATAATAAGTCTTAATCTAAATGTTCGACCATTTTTTTTGTTAAATTCCACTTAACCATATGGTCATGATCTCAAGAAAGTTAAAATTCTGTTGAAATTTATTTCACTTAAAAACTCATTCTAAACTATATTCCAGTTTCTAGTTTGGATTATAAAGAGTATTTTCAAATGCATTTCTTCCAACTCATTGACAGTTGAGTAGGACTTGGAATATTTTTTATCAATAAGTAGTGTGGTTCTTCAATGTTTAGTGCTTAGTTAGGAAGGTTACTTGTTATAGATCAGTTTTAGACCAGTCTTTATATCTTACTCACAAACTACTGATTAATCGTTTATTTACTTCCTATAGGCACAGCAACAACCAGAATCAAAAGAAGCTGCAGCTGCAGCTCCAGCAGCAGAAGAAACGCCTGCTCCACCACCAGCAGCAAATACTGTTGAACCAGCTGCTGCAGAACCAGCTGCTGCAGAACCAGCTGCTGCCGAACCAGCTGCTGCCGAACCAGCTGCTGCTGAACCAGCTGCTGCTGAACCAGCTGCCGCTGTACCAGCTGCCGCTGTACCAGCTGCCGCTGTACCAGCTGCCGGTGTACCAGCTGCCGCTGTACCAGAAGCCGCTGTACCAGCTGTCGCTGTACCAGCTGCCGCAGAACCAGCTGCTGCTGAACCAGCTGCTACTGAACCAGCTGCTGCTGAACCAGCTGCTGCTGAGCCAGCTGCTGCTGAGCCAGCTGCTGCTGAGCCAGCTGCTGCTGAGCCATTAGCCACAGAACCAGTAGCCACAGAACCAGCTGCTGCAGAACCAGCTGCTGCTGAGCCAGCTGCTGCTGAGCCAGCTGCTGCTGAGCCAGTAGCTGCAGAACCAGCTGTACCAGAACCAGTAGCTGCAGAACCAGCTGCACCAGAACCAGTAGCTTCAGAACCAGCTGCACCAGAGCCAGTAGTTGCAGAACCAGCTGCACCAGAACCAGTAGCTGCAGAACCAGCTGCAACAGAACCAGTAGCTGCAGAACCAGCTGCACCAGAACCAGTAGCTACAGAACCAGCTGCAACAGAACCAGTAGCTGCAGTACCAGCTGCACCAGAGCCAGTAGCTGCAGAACCAGCAATTGCTTCTGAACCAGCTGAGGCAGAACCAGCTTTACCAGAAATGGCAGCAACACCTAGTGAAGCCAGTGTCACAGTAACAGAAGAAACGAAGGTCGTCATCATTGATCCACCATCTGATGAATTAACAACGAATTAGTGAAAATATTAAAAGAATTTTTTAAATTACTTGCTCTCCAAGCTGTAGTGGTGGAGGAATTGTATGATATCTTCGAAATCATAAATTAAAACAAAAAAATGAATGCTGTTAAAGAGTTAAGAACTTTCAGTACAAGAATTTTTTTAGAAAAATAAACGATCGGTCCATAAACGTTCATTGTTACTATGTCTATGACTGACTGTTGACTGTTATCAAGAAAATCAAAAAATAGCATTTCTAGACTCATATATATTTGAATATATATTATAAGAATATTCCTACATGTTATTATTATGTGTAGTTGTAAAGTAGTTACAGACTTTGCCAGTGTACTGATGATAATATTCATAATTTTCCATCTTTCGTAGAACTTCTGCGAAAGTTCCTAAGTGATGTTGTATCGTTTTGTGTAAATCAGATGGGTTTCAAGAGGTGTAAATATTAAGGGGTGGGCAGGGAGAAATGCGTAATTTTAAAAAGACAGCATTTGTTTTTATTCTAGTGTGATAAGATGCTTGAGTTCTTTGTAAAGTGGTACTAGAATATTTTTAGCAGGGTTTTTTTTTTGAAAGAAAGCTAACATCTCAAGCAATGCAATATTCGAAAGATGGAAAAGTATTTTGTTCATACATCATACATACCGTTCAACTTGTAGACATGCGTTCATTTTTATGATAATTAATTTTGTAGTTATATTAAAATGTTTATTTTTTCGTTTAATTATTTTCTTTTAACAGGGAAAAATAAAAGATAATGGTTCTTGTTTGATTTCCATTGCAGCCCCCTTTCTTTGTCACTTGTGCATCAAGCATTTGTGCAAGAAATAGTAAGCTAATAATGCACACCCTTTTCTCCTCTTAAAGAGCCCCTTTTCTATTTTTCAGTTAAGCATGTTTTCCCAGCGTTACGTCCAACAGAATACAGAATATTTTTGGATGCATATGGAACTCTTAACAAGAGTAATAATATGGAAGTAGTCGATGACTCATTTTAGTAATTATTCTATAATTTGACTTCAATTGTATTCATGAATTAATTTAAATATTTTTTTTTCATTCATCATTCTTTGAAATTTCTTTCTGATAATTCTGACAAATTTTTTTTTAGTCTATGCTAGATAATTGCTTTATCAGTTCCTTCGGCCTTTCTCTTCTTTCATCAATATGAATATCAAAATTAGAATTCACTGCTTCTAAACTTGAGATGCTTGTCCATGTCAATGATTCTCATGATAGTACAAAAGATTATTAATAACTTGTTCGGATTTGTCAGAATTGTTCGATGATTGTATAATGTATCATGCAAATCCTACAGCAAATGTAAACATTCTCAAATGCTAAGTTCAGCTTATTATTTTTGGATACCCACTGCACCATTTTCTGCAGTTTTGACTGTACAAGAGTAAGTTCCAGGCCCTCAGACATTTTCCGACTCATTATACAATCTGTGTTTTGTTCTGTTATTTATATATTTATAGAAGAATGTTGGGCTAATGGTTTTGAGAGATGCATAATTTTTAAATCAGTCTTGAAATTAAATGCATTGCATCTTAACTAATACTGTGAGGTTCTGAAGGATTTAGGGAATAACAGAATAATTGGTCCAACATTCACATGGTCTTATCTAATTAAGAAAAAAATAGAAATTTGGTAGATTATTTTCCTTTATGATGATGTTGACAAATCATAAAAATATATATTTGATTTTTTTTCTTATTTGTTTATTATTAAAAAGATGTTGTTGTTTTCAAGAAAAACAAGTTGGCAAGACAAATAATACATGTAATATTTTTAATATTTTGTGAATTTTTTGCTTCTCCAATTTTTGATATCATGAGGCATAATTCAAACGTTTGGATGGGGAACAGCTCTTAAAGAAATTATGCTAAGATACACCCTATAAAGAGCAACAAATCTTCATTCTCCTATGAGGTTTTTTGGCAGGCTGTGTGCACTCAACTTATGTCAGCTTTACCTTCTCAAAGATCAGTTGAGTTTATATCCCCCATGGGGATAAATAGTTGGTCTCCAACACCATGAGACCAACTGCTAAATTTGTAAAATTCTGTAATGTATACGGATGACCCCTAATGACCAGCACTTAGTCCTTCATAGACTAAATGATTTAGGAACCTTCATTTTTTGGTTCTCCTGGCTCGGGGGTGGGGTGTAGGGTACTAATAATCTGGTATGTATGCTGGTACTATGCTGTTTTTGTGGTTGGAAGTACCTACTCTTTTCATTTGTGTTAAAAGTTGTCCTAGTAACCATGGGTACTAGGCCTTTTTATGAGGGGCTACCCCAATGTCAATCGTCTGGTAAAAAATAGTCATACTACCTTGAGGGTACTACCTCAATTTAGACTATGGGACAATTCTTAGTACCCTTCCTCCTCACCCTGTCTGGCTTGCCCTACCAGCCTTGCAGGGCAATAAAAACATGACTCGAAATAAGACAGGAAGTGAAGAGTTGAGAAAGAGGAAACAATAGATAAACCAAATAAGTAATATAACTTTATGTGATAAATGACTTCATGTGATTAACAGAAATTACTTGGTCACTACACATGCAAGTATTTTCGAAATACCCATAGCGCATATTGCATGCAAAGATGATAAGAATTTAAAATGCGATTGCATCATAAAAAAGTAACAAATTCTGCTTCTCAAGAGCCTTCAATCAAATTCAGAAGTTGACCTAGAATAAAAAGGGTTTCAGGCTAAGAAATTCATGAAATATTGATTTTTTTCCATAATGGGCGTATACTGTGCACAGCTTAGTGCCCGAAAGACTAACTGCAATGATAGAAAACTATACTTAGGAACCACCACCCTGCTCAGCTACCCTGCTCACACACAGACCAACTGCTTTTTTCCTGAACGCTGTCATGGGTATCTGAAACCAACTGCAGATAAGGTCTTTTTTTATGTTGGTTAAAATCTCCATTTTGCACGAGCTTATCAGGATATCTTTGAGTTAACTGGATAAACTGCAATAAAATATAATGAGTCAGGAAAAAAATATGCGAAACTTGTTTGGAAAAAATGATAGGCTCATAATTTGCTTTAACATATACTCTTCTCAAAGTTTTTAGCTAATTATTAGATGAATTTGAACATAATTTGAGACTGCCTTTCTATTAAATATGGAAACCCATTTTTGATTTTGTAAATTGTTCATAATTTGTTCTTAATTTCTTTCTTACAATAAACTTGTACTAACATGACTTAAATTTTAAACCACTACTCATTTTACAATTTATATCAAATTTAATTAAATCTTGGTTGCAAATTAAAATTTTCATGCAGAAAGAGTCACATAAGATGACAATTGATTTAAAAAGTAGAGATTTTGGTATCTTTTCCTTCTTTCTGGACCAAAAGGCTTGGCTGGGAGTTAGTAGATTAACCAATTATTGTTGGAGATAAATGTATTGAAAGATATTTTGTACATAATATAGTGCTGATTTTCTTTTCATTTAAGCTTTATTTCTTTAAACAAGGGTTTATGGAAAATAGTAACGTGTTGTACTTGTGGGCATAATAAAATAGGGAGGGGATATTATTCGATGTATTGATATACTAGTCTTCAGATTCTGTGAGATGGAAATGTCAATATATCAGTGCTCCCATGATATTTGCCAGAGAGATCAATGTTTTAGGAGATATGACCCTTTTTGTAACACCTACTTTTCTATGAAAGTAAAAACCTGTGTCATGTTATCAAAAACAAAAGCGACCTATAATAATTGTGCGATAGGATTGTTTAAAATAATAATTAAGTACAACTGATAAATAATTACAATTTAGTATAATTTATGGATAATCCTTAATTATCAATTCAAGCTAAAATTAAACTTTTCTAGTAACTAAAATCCTAATGAATGAAACAGAAAGGGTAATATCTCCTGAAATATTTATCATTTTGGCAAATGTATATAACCAATGGATGTAGGAAAGTTAGTGCTTTCAGACCGATACCAATTTTGCTCTCTGACCCTTATACCTCATAGTTGCTGATTTTCTTCTTTATTTTTTGCCTTCTTCCTTCTCATTTTTTCGATTTGTTTTTCTGTGATCTTTTTTCCTGAAAACAGGATGAAAAACGATCATGGGAACCCTGAGATATTGACACTTTTGTTTACATCTCACAGAATCTGAAACAGACTATTAGCAGTTTGCCATAATGGCTGAGGCTTAAAAATCAAAAGGCAGTATATGGCATGAAATGGGGAGGGTGTCATTAAAATGTACTTACATTGGTGTTAACAATTTAAAGTTTTTTGCATTATTGCAAATCTGAATGGATGACTTAATCGGATATAGCAGGGAAGTTGGAAAGTTGAGTTGTGGAAAGGTAAGTATAATGTTTGATAGATCTTAAATGATGCATTATGTATCAAATAATATTATTTTTAACTGGGAGTTTTGTTTGATAGTTTGTTTTGGTCGAAGCCAAAATTATTCATAGTGTACAATTCTTTTGGACCATGTATTTGCAAACTTTCTGACTGCTTTAAAAGTCGAACAATTGATAACATATTGTTTTGTATTGTTTTGTATTGTGTCACTATTTCAATTTAAAGACTTTCCTTTCTTTACAGGAAACAAAGAGGAGACAATTTATATTGGATTTCCAGGTTTTAGTCACTTTCTTGTATAGAATCTATATTTAGATGGAACTCGCATATTTTCTTTATCATAGATTGCATATCATTGCCAAAAAGAATTTTTGTTTGATTATGTGAGGAAATAAGTTTATAAACACACATACACAACACCACACCTTAGATATAACATGTATACATGTATACATGTGTCATTTTTAATGATTATTTTGCCAACCCAGTGCAATTTGGATCAAAACACCTTTAGTCTTTGCCATCAATCTCAATAAAAAACTCATCCAAATATAAAATTTGTAAAATATTTTGGGTCTGATACTCTAAATGAGCTACAGTCAAGATCAATAGACAAATCAATTAGCAAGGCTTTGCATATTCCATACTTTTTATTGTCAACAAGTTCTTCTATTTTAATTGCTATTAAGTTCATGCTACCCTGATCAATCTGCTTTCATTTGGTATGTTCATAAATTATTGTGGGTGGGTCCAGTGATGGTTGGCTTGTATTTTTGTTTGTTTTTTATCTGATAAGGGATGATTATCTTTACGTTTTACTTTTATTCTAAATGGTCTTAACACAATTGTGTCAGATATCAAACGTTTTGAAATGATGATTAAGATTATTTGTATGAATGATAATTCCCTTGATTGCTGGGTCCTATAATGGTTAGCTTGTTCTCCCTACATTCAGTTATTATATTTTAGTTATATCATGGGTTTTAGAAAAAAATTTTTAAGTTAGATCAGAATTCCTAACAAAGTTGAACTTTGCTCACATGTCATGCTGAGCTCATGTGGTAGATGATTTAATGATATTCAGTACTCATTGTTGCATTTTTCCTTTTTGCAAATAGAAAAATGTCCTTGCTTATGACCAGTTCAGTTAAATCATAATTGATTCATTTTCTACTTTCTTGTTTAGATTTAGAGTGAGAATTGGTACCTTGGTAAAAGGTGTCTGTTTGTTAAATCCATTCCTTTACTTTCCACCTCATTAGTCTAGAGTTGTATTTGACCGTTTTGAATCTTTAATCAGCTTACATTTTTTTATATTATATTACATAGGTTTCCATGCCCAATGTGATTTCATACTTAATCAAGAGTTATTTTTCATCTATGTAAGAAATGATAGAATTTTTCAATCGCTGTCCAAATTTTTCATTTATGGTATGCTACAAAAGAAAAGAATAATTAGTCAAAAAGTTATCAGGATATTTGTGGTGAAATCTTATTAAACATTTGAAATTAACATTCTCGTTTGATTGATATAATGATTCAATGTACATTTCAAAAATACTTCCATTTTCCTCTATACTTCAAAAATGGTGATTTTAATTGGGGTCAATTCCATCCCTGATACAGGGTCAAATTTAGTCATTAAGAGATGTCATAAGATTTTTTTCTTATTAGTTAAGTGTTATCAGATTTGTAAATGGATATATCGATAAGACTGTCTGTCAGTGCTGCTGCAGTAATTTGTCTCTCAAAGAAAAAATCGTGACCTGAAAATGGTATATTTCTTAGGATCAATTTTGCTGAAAGAATTATATTAATAGTAATTGGTGGCTACCTAGAAAAACAACCAATATCTTTTCATGCTACTATACTCACACTCTGTATTTTTTTTTATCTGATCATATTTTTTAAACCATATACAAAAGTCTTCCATTTTTTATGAGCACAGTTTGTGAGCAGATCTTTTTGGCAATTTAATATTTATTTGCCTAACAACTGAAATTTCAGAAAAGAATTTCCACACAACTTTTGGCTATATCTTGGTGCTGCTAAATTTTTCTATATTTTTTCTATAGTTTGCATCGCAGCAATTAAATTTCTAGTATAAATAAAACTCAACAAAATGTTTTCTACTTTTAAGAGATTTAATTTTTATCAAATGCATTTTTGCACAGATTATCTTCATAATGAAGAGAGGTTTATAGAACAGTTTTACTTATCTTATTATTGCTTCTTAAGCTGATGAACATTTTTTTGTAAAGAAATACTTTCATGTGGTTTTGTTAAGGCCCTCAAGATATTTTGATGGAATAACGAAAGCTTTTCTAGTGATATGATTATTTTGCATAATGTAATCTAGTGAATATGAAAATCTAAAATAGGTAACTGCCCTGGTTTGACAGTATATACCCTCTTTTCATTTTTTTTACCATAGTAGGTTATTTTTGATATTATCGATAGTTAGTTTTGATAGTTTATAATGTTTTGAATCATTAATGAGTTTCAATCATTAGTTAGAATCATTAGATTATTGAACCCACTGACTTAGGAGTTGGTCCTTTAAACTTGACATAAAGTAAGATGTTGATAGTATTTAGTTGTTAGTAGATAGTTCATAGTTGATAGTTCATAGTAGAAATTCTGGTTTTGGGGAAAAAGTGGCACAAGTGCCAAAAAGTCTCAATTTTTTGAAAAAGTAGTCCTTTAATTTCTATTTTTTTAACCTGAAATTTATTGCTGCGAAATATCCTGATTTTCTTTAAGCAAAAACTGCATGTTAAAAAAATATCTGGTTCTCGAGTTAGAAAACATAAAAGACACAAATTTCATAAAATTCATTGTAGTATTTTTTTCTTTTCTTGATCTTTATCCCAATAAGTGCCAAATTAGTTCTTAAATTAGGGGGTTGATATGGCTGATCTATTATTTTCTCAAAAAACGATCATAAGATTTTTATGAAACTATACTTAATAGTAAAAGGCATGTGCAAGCATGTGAGTGTGGATGCGAGAATGAGTGCGACTAATGACCAATGAGTGTGTGGAGAGCTAATGCGTGTACAATGGAATGTGGAGTATGTATCACAAGAATATAAAACAATCATAACTATAATAAATTAATTAACTCAAATATATAAAACATATATATAACAAGGACAATAATAGAAAGATAGTGATGAGGTCAGATTTCCCAAGAAAAATCTGTTTTTGAATTTTTACATTTTGCCAAAATATTTAGTACATTGGTGTGTGTGTTCCTTAGGGGACCAAAAACCCAGATTACATAAATGTCAGTCTTCTAGCATGTTTTGGAATGTCGACAGGAGCCACTTGCATGTTATGTGACCTTTTTTTTTGTGCTGTGAAATATATTTTTAATGATGAATTGAATTGTTCTTATTTCCTTGAAAAATGTCATCTTCTTTTTCTTTTCTTTTCTTATCAGTATATATTGATTATTTTACACAGGTTGTAACATTTTCTTTTTATATTTTGATATATTTTTGTGTTATTATTCTATACATTAGCATTTTTCTACGATAAAAAAAATGATGAACTTATTACCTCTTACCTCCACTACTGCAGGTAGTTAGTAGTTTTTTTTTCTAAGCTTGGAGAAGTACATATCTGGCTATTTCAGAACCCATAGATAACTTTTCTCCACTATGGCATCAACCATGATTTCCCATTTAGAAGACTGCAATAGATAGATATATAGATATAGATATAGATATAGATAGATATAGATATAGATATAGATATAGATATAGATATAGATATATAAGTATGGTTTTGCTCAGGATTTACCCATGGCCAGTAGAGTATACGGCCATGTATGAAAGCGTCGATCTCGAATAACTCAATAATTACTGAATATTATATGG
>JAUKPT010002217.1:0-13593 GCA_032273505.1 Nanomia bijuga | reverse complement strand
GCCCTTATAGTGATGAACCTTCATGGAAAAAATCAAGAAAATCGTTGGAGCCGTTTTTGAGAAAAACTGCTGATTAATTAACTAATTACGGCAGGGATTTCATAGGACCTGGCTGCTTTCGCCGGTCCAAAAACAAAAATCTTAAAAAAAAAAACAGAAAAAATGATGAGAAATAAGTGCAATAGCCCAAATTCTGATGAACACTCAGATAATGAGGAATTTAATTTTATTTTGGAGGGAAAGAAAATCCCAGACATACCCCTCTCCCCCACAAGTAGTATCGATAATGATATAAATGCACACGAGAATTAACTTTTACATGAAATTTATGAATCAGAACCTAAAAAACTTAACTATGCACTTGCAGTAGAATCACCGGGGCAACCAACACATACTCCCGAAACAACATCCCAAGAGGAATTCACAGAAGTGACATACAAAAAAGAGCTTTTAATTTGAAAATAATTGTTGATAATATTTTAACAGATAATACAGTTGAAGAATATACAGATGAACTGGACAGACTCTTCCCAGAAAAAATTAGAGAGACAAAACTATTGAAAAGAGGAGGACTCCTCATTCAACCAATAAGTGCTGAGGCCTATAATAACATCTTAAAACATAAAACTGAATTCAACAACACTATATTCGGACCGCTGCCATATGTCCATATACAAGAAAGTAAAGACCTCCAACAGTGGCTTTGTGTCAACAAAGACACAGACACTGTAATGGAAATCCCATTACTAGCCTTCAAAGTCGCAGACAAAATACAATTCACATCTATTACGAACAAAATTATCACAATTGCAGGCAGCGAAAAAATAATATGACCATGTATAAATAAAAAGGCTATACAATGTAAAAACTGTTATCGTTTGGCCACCGCACCAACATGTGCAAAGTTAAAAGAACATGCGTGCTATGTGCAGGCACTTGTGCTCTCAAATCCATCTCACCGGGGACAAAAAAATGTATTAATTGTGGCAGTAAACACCCGCCACCTTTAAAAATTGCCCAATTTACAAAAAAAGGCATACAAGCAATTTGAATTGAATAAAAACAAGCATTGTAACAACATAGTCAACGAAAACAGGGCACAACTATCTTCAAATCAGGCAAATAAAATAGAAAAACTCAAAGAAATTATCAAAACAATGAAAGAAGAAAAAGAAGTTAGAAATCCCAATTTTACAACTGAAATTGAACTGATTAAGGCAAATAATTTAGCTCTCAAACAGGAAATTTCAGCCATTAAAAATAAGATACTATCACCGACTAAAATAACAACTATCTCCAAAAACAGAAGCCCCGGTGAATACACATCTAGCAACATCTAAATCTAAAAATAAACATTGAGAGAGTACGTCCATCAACAATAAGTTCCACAGGAAAATCCCTAGTGATCACTGACCCCTGAACAAAATTAAAAGCAATAAATGCTGATTAATCTTCGGTAACCCCAAAATCAACAGTAACTCTAAGTAAAAATAACCCCTCAGAAACAGCAGCGGTAGCATGTCAATATACATTCATACAAACAAATAAATTCAATAAATTTACTAACTCACCAACAGCAAAAGATTTCAAAAACCACAACAAAGAAAATAAAAAGAATAACAATGAGTGAATTAACTATAATGCACCATAATATCAGGGGATTGGCGAATAAATTCAACCTACTGAAAATATTTGTGGGGATCAATGAACCCGATATAATTACTCTTATGAGATAGGCCCGATCTCAGATAAATTAAAATTACCCAGATACGAAGACATATCAGTACCAGATAATAGCAGGAGGATAGCTATTTATTTCAAAAAACATCTCAATGTTGAAACCCAACCACCAGCGGCAACAGAAAACACACACACACACCAATCTTCAACACTCAATCTTACAACATACACCCACCGACACTATTCAGATCTCGACAATTTATTGCCCTAATAAAAAACCCTCAATAGAACTACTAAACAACATCATTAAAAGAGAAAAACACAACATCATAGCCGGAGACTTCAATGCTAAGCATGAAGACTTCGGTCATTCTCAAAATGATAAAAGCTGCAGAGATCTGATATACATCACTACAAAACACAACCTTACAAAGCCTAATGACAACACACCCACATTCACAAGCGAAATATCAGGTGGAGATGATGTGAAGGATCTTATTTTCTCATCACCCAAGCTAACCACTAATTTTCAAGAGTTCTGGGTAGACGAGGACTTAGGATACGACCACAAAATCATAATTTTCATCACACAACACAAACACACACAACAGAAAATTAAACTAGATCACAAAGCAGACTGGGAAAAATTAACAACGTCAACGAATTAAACTTATTGATATTAAACAGATATTGATAATTATATCAATCATTTAACCAATTCCATCTCTGACATAGTCAATGACAATGTCAAAGAAATAGAAATAAAAAAGGATCAGTTTGGATTACCCGGGGAAATAAGAGATTTAATAAAAGAAAAAAATAAGGTCAGAAAAGAATATCAATACTCAAGAGAGCAGTCTAAAAAACCGGAATATAACAAACTTAACAAAGATATTGAAAAAAGGATACAAAAACATAAAAGAAAAGACTGGGAGGACAAATGTAATAACATAAATCTCAAAATCGATCCTAAGAAAGCATGGCAAGACATTAAACAACTAACAGGAAACAACAAAAAACCAACCAAATTTCCGACCCTTCACACAAAAGATGAGCAAGGAAATGATATCAAAGCAACAACAACACAAGAAAATATTAAAACTATCAAATACCCTAGGGGACATATTTACAAGAAGCAATAAAAAAGAATGCTTTGATGACAATTATAAAGAGAGAGTAGATAATCACATCAATAACCTGAACATTAAACGAGTCAATATAATACATCCAGACTACTTAAACTCCCCTCTAGCAATAAAGATAGATGACATTAAATCAGAAATTAAGGAACTAAACATCAAAAAAGCACCGGGTCCCGATAAAATTAACAATAAAATCATCAAATTAATTGAACCAGCACTATCCCCCATTTTACATAACCTTTACAACATTATGATCATAGTTTCTAGAGGGGGTCGAACCCCTAAGTGTCAACCCCCCTTTCAAATTTACTAAAATTTCTGAACCCCTTTCTAGACGTCTCAAGAGTTTAAGAGATATACCCCTTTGTTTGTGTTCTTTTACCTTTTTTTAAAGGGAAGAGATAAAAAAATAAAAAAAGACGTATTTTTTTATCTTGAGATTTGATTACTTAATGATCAATTTCATATTTTATGTTAAAGAATTAAAACTAAGATCAAAAAAACTTTTTTTTCACATTCATCAGAAAAAATCATCAACCCTCCCTTTCTAGAAGAACCCCCCATAAGTGCCGCCCCCCTCTTTCTTAGCGTTAAGTCTGAAACACCCTAACTGCCATTTTGGACTTGCCATTTTGGACTTGATAGAAACTATGAGATGCATAAAGGGTACCACTCAAAACTATGGAAAAACCCTACGGTGGTTCTGTTCCACAGACCGAATTAACCTTAATAAACCTCTTAATTACAGACCCATATCCCTTATAAATAATCTCAGTAAATGCTTGAGCGAATAATCGCCAAAATAATTTCTAAATGGGCTGATGATAACAACAACCTAAATAAACAGCAATCTGGATTCAGAAAAAATAAATCTACCATCGATAAAATTTTCCAACTCTCCCAAAATATAACTGAAGGCAAAAACAACAAACTATTTAGTGCAGCCCTATTCATGGACGTCGAAAAGGCCTTCGATAAGGTCTGGCATAACGGCCTAATCAACACACTCAATAAACTAGGACTTCACAAAATTTATGTAACATACATCAAAAGCTTCTTATCAGACTGTTTATTCACTTTTTCTATTAATCAAATTTTGTCAGATCCCATTTTACTTAACTTCGGTGTCCCACAGGGCAGCCCCCTTAGCCTTAGCCCTATTTTATTTTTTTTCTATGTTGCTGACATACCAACCCCAAATACACAAGATACATTTATTTCTCAGTTCGCTGACGACAAAGATTTACACACACTCCAGTTATTAACGTAGCGCAACACAACATTCAAAAATCCTTAAATCAAATTATTCAATTCTGTGGTAAAAAAAGAATAGCAATCAATAAAGACAAAACATATGAATTAGTTTTTCCACCATCGAACACAAAAAAAAGCAACTTTCGCAAATCAAAAAAATTAAATTTCTTAATCAAAAAATCAAAATTAAACCACAAGGCAAATTCCTGGGAGTCACTTTTGACTGTAAAATTAATTTTAAAGAACACTGTAAAAATATAACCCTAGAAGCCAAACGTGGTGCAGGTTTTTTAAACAGGTTACATAGGCATCACTATTGACCTGACCCCAAAACTATGATTATTCTATTCAACTCATTTATAAGACCTCTGTTCGAGTATGGACATGTCGCTCTCATAAATATTCCCCAAAATATAATCAAACAGTGGGAAACAATACAAACTAAATCTTTAAGAGAATGCATAGTTATCCACAAAATACACAACACCCAACTTAGAAAAATTGCAAACCAACCAACTATCAAAAATATAATTTTTCACAGAGCTAAAGAATGGTTCGAAAAGGCTTTCAATTTTAACCCCAAAATAAGAGAATTTGTGGATAACATTCCAAACAATACCCAATCAATCCCAAACACTCCCTACCAATTTTTGAGAAATTTTTAACCATCTTAAATACTATCCACGCTAGACATTCAAAATAAATAAATAGTAAAACATTCATAATAACACTCACACAGATATAATTTAACAAACTACAATACTAGTCCGGGAGATTAGCTCAAAAAATCACCACAACCAAATAGTTAACAAGCTGAAAATTTCAGGAAATGCTCCTAGTAGAGGTTCTAAGCGGAAAAATTGGGTCAAAACCTGCAAATTGCCTAGAACGGCTGAAAATTTCAGGAAATGATCCTTGACGGGTAAGGATCAGAATAAGACCCGAAGGCAAAAAATCTATTGACGGGAAGTGACATTTTCTCATTAATTATTCAAGAGTGGTGACATATTGTCAAAAAGGCTTTTCCCATCGCCAAAATTGGACCAAATCTTTCAAAGTTGTTGATCTAATGGTAGTTAGACAGTACATTTATGATATTTCTAAAATTGACAATTTCCTCATTAAATATTCATGAAGGATGACATGTTGTCAAAAAGACGTTTTCCAAAGTCAGAAATGTACCAAATCTCACAAAATGACTAAGTCAACGACGCTTAATCGCGTACGCAAATATTTTTTTCAAAAAGACTCTTTTCTCATTAAAAATTAAGTAATGACATGTTAAAGATAATCTCATTTTATTGAATGATAAGATAACAAAGATATCATTCAATATAGTTTTATACTTCAACTGAAAGATAGTAATACCTTGTTACATGTTACTTGCCCAATCCTGGTTAGATCACGTGAAATCGTCATGATCATGAAATTTAGACTTCCTTTTATTCTTTAATTCCACCGGCGCAACTTTTCAATTGAAAATACTCACTTTCGGCATTTTATATAATGTTGATTTAATAAACTCCTAAGGTGCGTAAATAGATTAACATTAACAGTGACACAAGAAAGAAAAGAATAACAAATACTTGTGAAATAAATGTACTAGTTGTAAATAATTGCGATTGAAGTTTGTATTTAGTTTCTAAAACATTTCATCTGATTTTCCGTTAAAATGTAATTGTTATGTCTTCCACAAATTGGGATAAATGTCTTTTATGTCAATCTGATAAAAACGAATCGCTGCGAGCAACAGATGATGGTTTACTTACATTAGCTCAAAACCTACCACGTTTTCACCAGTACAATGCTTTGGGTTTTAATATTGAAAGACTGTTGCCTGATAGTACCTGTATAAGTGATCTAAAAAAGATCTTCGATGAAAATAATGCAAAATATCATAACAAATGTTCATCGAACTACAGTAACAGTAAATTTGAGAAGCGTGTCCTTGAACCTCGTAAAAGAAAACTAGAGAAGAGCAGCAATGACACTACGGAGGATTCAACAAAGGTTTCTACTCGAAATTCATTGCAAACACACCAAGAAAAAGATATTAGATGCTGTTGGTGCCTGGAACCAGATGATGCAGACAATATGCATGCTGCAGGATCTCGATTTGCGAAAAGAAAAAAAGCGAACATCGAACATGTTACCGAAATTACAGAGAAGTGGAAGAAAATTGCACTTGAAATTAATCATAAAGATATGATAAAATCACTATCTTCCGGAGATGTAGCCAGCAATGAACTTTTCTATCATAAAGTATGTTTGACCCGTATCCTTTATCAATACCACAGTAGTTTAGCTTTATCGTATAATAGATGTGAAGATAAAGAACTAATTTGGTCAAAAGAAGCATCTTTGAACAAAGTTATTATGTATTTAAATGACATTGAACTATCAGCACCTGGAAAAGTTCATAAAGTTAGTGAACTTGAACAAATGTACATTGAACACTTAAAAATGGCATATGATATAGAAATTACGAGCCATACGACGCGCTTCGTTGAAGATTTATTAAAACGTGTACATCAGTTGAGAAAAACTATTCAGCATGGAAAGGTATATGTTTTTTTCGATTCTGCATTCTCACAATTGTCAGATCAGGAAAAGGATCCCGAATCGTTCTTTGAATCCCTTTTGAAAGTTGTTGGACCTATTCGCATGGCCATGAGAAATAAATGCAAAAATAATAACCCTATTAACGGTGTCAGCTATGCAAAGCAACTTGAATCAGTACCAATAGAACTTTTAACATTGATTAATTTTATCCAAGATGGAGTTGATATTTCCTACAAAGGGTTTTCTCGTGAGTCATTAGCTTTATCACAAACTATCATGTTTAATTTCCGTTACAACAAGGAGAGAAAATCAGCAAATACCCCATGTCGGAGACATGAGAAATCAAAAGAGACACCATTTCCTTTGTACGTTGCAATTAAATTATACAGCACAACTCGATCAAAAACTCTCATAAATTGGTTATACTTTAGTGCCGGTATTTCAATATCATATAGCAGATTATTAGATTTAACAAAAGACATAGCAAATCGAATGCTTTATCAGTACAATAAAGATGGTGTATTCTTACCACGTGTTTTGAAAAAAAAGCTCTTTACAATCATTGCTAAAGACAATATCGACCAAAATGCTAAATCGACGACAGCCACAAAACATTACCACGGAACCTCTATGTCGGTGTTTCAGTTTACTTCTAATTCCACAGGAGAAGACATTTTGTTTGATGAAATAAATACTACCTTTTCCTCCTCGAAAAAGGTAGATGAATTACCTTCTTCGTATACATGCATAAAGTACTTTTTATCTCCAATAAAGGATTTATTCATCAATTCAAAAGAGGACGTATCTAATCAATGTAATGATGTTATACGAGAAGTTGCAGTTGATGAAGAGTTTGAATGGCTTAATGCAGCTTTTACAGAAAAAGATCAATGGACACCCTGGGCAAAACA
The DNA here is from genome assembly GCA_032273505.1 of Nanomia bijuga. Taxonomy (NCBI): domain Eukaryota; kingdom Metazoa; phylum Cnidaria; class Hydrozoa; order Siphonophorae; family Agalmatidae; genus Nanomia; species Nanomia bijuga. The sequence goes on along the minus strand of JAUKPT010002217.1, from coordinate 6,044 downwards.
TCATTCATCAAAATACCGTTCAGTGGTTAGGACAAATGATATTAGTGCAATTTTACCATTAATTGATAAACCAGTTCACACTTTAGATATGCAGTATCATTGTATGGAAATAATCAAAAGAACAATTTCAATTTTAAACCCTTTACAAGTTGCTGTTGATGTATGTGATGAGCCTATATTTGCATTAACTAAGGAAATTCAGTGGCGTTTTCCTGAAAGTTTTGGTGCTGATCGATATTTTTGTCTTTTTGGCTCATTACACATAGAAAAATCGATTCTTCTTTTGAATGGGATATTAATCAAAGGTAGTGGTATTGATAAAGTCATATCTTCATGTGGTTTATCAATTGTAGGTACAAATTCGTTAGTAAATGTACATGACATAAAGCAAGCAAGGTATTGCTTGCAAGTGACTCTTTGTGCGTTATATTCTCTTCTCAAAGCAGCTCACAAGAATAATGGAACTTTTGAATCACCAATCGTTTGGCTTAAACAAAGATGCAAAGAAAGTCAGATGTGCTACTTTCTTGATCTTGTGATGGATTTAATGATTAATATCTTGGTGTTTGTGAGATCAATAAGAGAAGGTAACTTTAATCTATACATTTCATCACTTAGATATCTTATGAAATGGTACTTCGCTTTAGATCGATTCAATTACGCTAGATGGTTAACAGTACACTTGTATGATCTATTTCTCATAAAACGTTCGTCAACTCCGTTGTACAAAGAGTTTGAAAAAGGTTTTTTCACATTCCAGAAAACGCAAAGTCAATTTTCATTGATGGGACTCGACCAAATCCATGAGCAAAATAATGCAGTTATTAAAGGAATGGGAGGTGCAACAAAATTATTAAATGTTGACGATGATTCTGCTCTAGCTAGGTGGGAACTCTGCCTTCATGAATTAGCTATTCTAGTTTCGGATTATGAAGGAACTGAAAATTCAACTCCAAAGGCAAAAGCACATCATGAGAACAACGATACATTTGCTGAGCGATTTTCGATAGATGTTGACAAGCTTTTAAGTGCAATTGCAAAAAATCCATTTGAAATAAATGAACTAAAAATAATCAACGATGAAAGTAGTTCTTTCAACGATAGCGTTTTCGATGATATAACAAAACTTACTTCCGAGGGTGAACGCCAATTTGAGAGGTTTTGGACGGATCGATTAGTGAAAAAGAAAGTGTCAATCAAAGAACCTATTTCTCTTAACTCTTTTAATCTACCTGGTAATCAAAACGAGTGTGCTAAAAATGATCCAATCGTAACATCTTTAGTAATTTCAAAATTACGAGATGCCGCTGTGCATAGACGAACAGATGTTGAAGTTGCTTTTGAAACCGAAATTTACGGTATTTCACAGAGTTTATCAAAAGATCGATTCAGCTTATATCATGGAACAAAGTCACACATAATCAACAATTTTACACCATGTCCATCACCCCCTATTTCTAAAAACAAGAGTGGAATTGTCATTGAACTTTCAGCTCTCTTACGTAAAAAGCAAGAATCATGGGTAAAGACATTCTATGACTTTGCTTGTTTCTTGTATAAGAAGATTATGGATTTTTCCAAAAGTTTCGATCGAATTGATATAATTTCAGATCAGTACTTCTCAGGTAGTTTAAAAGAAGGTTTACGGTCAACTAGAGGCTCCGGAATTACATTTTTGTTCTCTGGAGATACCAAGTTACCCTCTAATTTTGAAAGTGAATTTCTTAGTAATAGTATTAACAAAACGAGTCTAAATGAATATTTAGCGAAAACATTTCTTGATTTACACAAAGACAATTCAAAAACTATTTGTTTAACATTCAGAGATTCTGTTATATCAAATCATATTTCAGTATTAGCAGAACCAAAGATAGCAAAATGTGTCTGTGAAGAGGCCGACGGAAGAATTATCCGACATGTAATAAACATGGGGTGTCAAGGATATCAGAATGTTCACATAAAAACTGTCGATAGCGATGTGGTTATTTTGGCAATATCATATTCAAACGTCACTTGCCAGGTCGGAGTTAAAGAGCTTTACGTTCACTATGGCGTTTCTGCAAAGGAAAAACATTTTAACATATTTGAAATCTCTAAAGAACTAGGTGATGATATATGCAAAGGATTACCCTTTTTTCACGCCCTTAGCGGTTGTGATACCACCTCCAGCTTTTATAAAATTGGAAAAAAGAAATTCTGGTCAGAATGGATGAAAATCGACAGAGAGGATCCTTCATTAACTACCATATTTAAAAGATTAAGTGACCAGCCTAAGAAACTTGATGAAAATACTAAATGTGTACTGTTCAAATTCATTCATCAAGTTTACAACTTGAATAATAAACATTCCATTACGAAACAGCGAATTAACCAACTTGTGAAAACGCCTGGAATAAACGTTAGATCCCTCGTTCCTTCTAAAGCCGGCTTGCTACAACATTTTAAACGGTGTTGTATTCAAGCTGGATACCTATGGAAATTATGTGAATTCGACATTAACATCCCGGACCCGCAGAACTGGGGTTGGAAGTTGAATAATCGCGTATTTTCACCTCTATGGCAAGAAGAGGAAATCTATGACATCGATAAATTACTAAAGATATGCTCGTGCAAAAAGGGTACCTGTAAAAATTGCTCTTGTTTTAAAAGTGGATTAAAATGCTTAACATTTTGTAAATGTGAACGAGATAAATGTACGAACTGTTAGAATTTTATTGTATATATTTTAACTATTATAATGGTAAGAGATTTTAAAACTTCTCATCTCATATTCATTTCCTGTTTTATAATCAGCATTCACTTTTTATTTATGTTCTTTAAGCATCGGTAGTAAAGGTTTGATTAACATGGGGAATGAAAATATTCACCAAGTATTGATATACATACTATTTATCATTCATGATAAACGCAATTTTGAAATGTCATTTAGTCATAAATTTTTAATGAGAAAAGAGTCAATTTGAAAAAAATATTTGCGTACGCGATTAAGCGTCGTTGACTTAGTCATTTTGTGAGATTTGGTACATTTCTGACTTTGGAAAACGTCTTTTTGACAACATGTCATCCTTCATGAATATTTAATGAGGAAATTGTCAATTTTAGAAATATCATAAATGTACTGTCTAACTACCATTAGATCAACAACTTTGAAAGATTTGGTCCAATTTTGGCGATGGGAAAAGCCTTTTTGACAATATGTCACCACTCTTGAATAATTAATGAGAAAATGTCACTTCCCGTCAATAGATTTTTTGCCTTCGGGTCTTATTCTGATCCTTACCCGTCAAGGATCATTTCCTGAAATTTTCAGCCGTTCTAGGCAATTTGCAGGTTTTGACCCAATTTTTCCGCTTAGAACCTCTACTATTAATACCCGGAAGGTACTTTTTAAAAAGACCTGCACAATGTCTAGGCCTATAGTATAGAAGGCCATGCATACTACGGATTGGAATAACTTTTTGGGGTAGAAATCAACCTATTTGGGACACCTCTTAACAACAAGGCCATTAAAGAAAATTGCGAACGGGTGAAAAACAAAAAACAGGTTCTTTACTAATTTTCTTTAGAAAATTCTTATTGACTTATCCTAGTAAATTTACAATAAATTCCATGATAACTAATTGATGGAATAATCGAAGATGCTTCGCTAAAAGAACAAACGCACTAAGAACAAGCTAATAAAAACGATACATACAAAATTAATTTGTTTGATGTAAAAACAAAGACAATAAATATTCTAGTTTGTATTATTAATTATACAGTTCACATCTGCCATCTAAAATTACCTAGGGCAAATGAAAAAAATCGATAAAAATGATTGATGTTTAACTCTTCTTTAAAGGAATCGGATTGCACACAAATTGCCCTAAGTCAACAATGTGGTATACAATGAGTTACAGAACGAACAAGAAATATAGGCTGCATTGGATTAAAGGACTTAATCATTTAATGATGAAGAAAATACAAAAAAAATGTCTATAGAAAAAATTAATTTAACTAATTAGATACAGTGAATCTCTAAATGTAAGAAATTGTTTTCTTCTAAGTTCAGTTTTTCCAAGAACACATGCGTTTTAAGTTATGATGAGCGCATGTCAAAAACATAGGGTGGATCTATGTTCTTGACAAAAATACATGCTGTTAGAACGTTATTGCACTATAAAATGCAGAACGTATTTAGAATGAGGGCAATTGACCAAAAAAGACGCTTGAATATAATCAAAGATGCAAAAGAATAAATCTAACAAAATATATTTACAAGCTTTACACATTTCGTATAAATATGGAAATATTTATATATAAGATACACACAAACATTGATCCAGCAGGACAAATTTGTTACATCAAATATGAAATTGAACATGAGTCAAACGCTAGTTCGAACTGAATACATGTAAGGCTTTGACTTCTCTAATTTCGACCTACATCTCACAGTCACTTTCGTTAGACCGATGTAGTTTGTCACGGCGCAAACCTGCAAGTGATGTATACGTGTTACCATTCTTGTGTAAAAAAGGGTGTGAAGAATCGCAACGATGTAAAAGGGATAATGTTCTTCACATTCAAGAAAAGTGCAGTTTGTTTCTTTCGCAAACAGAAATGGAGAAGCAATTTGTCTACACATCTTTTTCAAACAAACAGTGCAAGTGCGAGGCTCCTTTTAAAAAGGGGAACTTGTGTAGAAAAAACGAAGGTGTGCATGTTACTTGACAACTAGAATTTATAATGATAGGCAGAAATGGTCATTTGTAATAAGGATGAAAAAATGTCCGTCACGAACAACTAGCACCAAAACTATAATAGGAATCTAAAAAAGTTCCATAGAAAAAACAATAAAAGTCTACCGTAAAGCAATATCATTTACAGAATATAAAAAATTTACAACGTTATTATGGAGTCAATTTAAACTCTTTCCTTTCCACGACTGATGTGAAAAATATATTCCTGCACTTATACACCTACATACATGCGACACAAAATGAAGAAATTTTCCTTTTTATTCAAAAAAAAATTAGATTAATCAAAATGTCAAGGAAACATGTATAAAAATTTTAATATAGTTCTTAATAGACAAAGGAATGGCAACTGCTTCCTCTTGAAGCCTACAAAGAATCTAAAGGTACTTAATTAGAACACATCATTGTAAGTTTTAAAGAGAAACATTGTTTGGCCCTTTCGCAACTAAAATGTTGGGACTGTGATTAGAAATTCGAAGAAAAATATACATGCAAGAAAAATATACATCAACTCTGAAAAATATTTTTAACGAAGAAACAAAAAAATACGAACTATGAAAATAAAAAAGGCCGATACGTTCTTCAGCACCATATTCCTACTAATTTCTTATTACTGTGAGTAAAATTTCATATATTTTTTTAATCTACTTCGTGAAGATGTCAAGTTGGAAGAACTGGTGCATTAACATCACGCACTACAAGTAACTTGGTAGGAGTGACGACTAACAGCTACTTGAGCCCGATTTATATTACTTTGGCGCAATAAAATTTGTGTATCTCTAGAGCTTCTTATTCGGAGATGTATTTAAGTCTTTTCCTCACAGTGATCTCCCTGCATTATCTTGGCGATAAGCACGCGATGCGAACATTTTGCGGCATATATACGTCCCGACTTGTTGCTCAAAAATATACTTTTATCTAAAGAAAAAAGAAAATACAATAAAATCAAGAAATAAATAACTCACACCAAGCTATATATAAATGTATTATGGATGCTTACTATCATAAAAGGATTAAAAAAATAAGAAGTATAAATCATATATAATAATTAGGTTCGAGAGGTTCTGGTAATAAACCTCAGCCACCATAGTTTTAGTAATTTAATACTTTTACTCTCAGCTCTCACCGACGACCTTAAAGCTTCATCACATTCACGTAAACTTTTGACGTTAACCTTACGTCAAAAATAAACGTAAGGCTCTTACAACAAAACGCGACGTAAGCCATAACATAACATCGTGTTCACATGCACGTATCTAATTACGCAACCAAGAAATAACTATTGCGCATGCCTGAGTAATTACCCAA
>JAUKPT010002216.1:0-13594 GCA_032273505.1 Nanomia bijuga | reverse complement strand
GTGTCTATGACTATATTTATCTGTCATGGCACTCGCAAGTTATTTTCTAGAATAAAAAAAGGTTAGAGAAAAAAAAACAAAAAAAACACAAGAAACCGCTGAAATACAAGTCTCATTTACATGGGGAAAAAACCTTTCGTGTGTAAAATTTAGATATGATTCGTTCGAAAATGGATCAATGGAACAGGAGAGAAGAGGTTTATGAGATCAGCAAAGACAAGCGATGGTATTGGTTGTTTGATGTCTGACTCAGAGTGGTTTCTTTTTACATCGCCATCTTGCTCGTCGTTATTGAAAAAACAAAACTAAATGCGCTAAGACTTTTTTTACATCGCCATCTTGCTAAATGCGCTAAGACTTGGAAACAACCGCTTCAACGCCTCGACTATTTCATCAATCATGGTTGCTTGGAGCAGTCCCATGTTTGCTGCGTAGCGTTAACCAGGAGGTTTTTGCAGCTTTTTACATTGTTTTTGTAGTTTTGTAGTTTTTGGGTAAGTGTCCTAGGCAAAATAAATAAAATACCTTATGGTAGTTACTTCAGGCTAAAAGATTGCGGTGAGATTATGCTATGAAAATATTCTGAAGTTTACCTTATCTAGAAGAACATTCTATTTAGTCCGAGCATTAGTGTAAATTTTGGCAGCCGCAACTTTTTTTTACCAAAACCTTTACGCAACCACACAAAAAGACAGACAATAACGATCGACCTATTGACACAATTAGCAAAAAATACAAAATTTCAATATTTCTCCCAATAACCCAAGGGTTCAAATTTTTCGGCAAACGACGAAATTAGCGGGTCCAAAAAGTAGAATTTTCAGCCATTTTTTTCCCGGGCACATTCTTGACTATGTTTTTTCTACAACTATTTTTGCCGGGTGATCACTTTAAAAACAAGCGAACCATTCGGACCAAGCGGACCCTTCGATGATTCATGGCCAGCTTAAGATAAGGCCTAATATGTCACCGACAGATTTCTAGAACATGGGGTTCGAGGAAAGCCTTAAACTATAATGTAATCATCATTAAGAAGCAATAAAGGTATTTTAATACAATTACTTTACTAACTTTATTAAAGATTGCCTTGCGGTCAAAAACATGGTAAATTTTTAACGGACTTATTCTAAATAACGTGATTTCGATAAAATTTCATCAATAGTAAGAAGTACATAGTGACTACATTATACCAAAATTAGAGCTTGAAAAATATAAAATCGACTAAGCTACAGGCAGTGTAATCAAATTTGGAAAAACCTCATTATTACCACCATATATCATTCATTCAAACTAAAAAACAGTTTGATCTTAATTCTTTACTATCATTAAAAGGTTCTGAAAGTTAGGGGTTCTAGAGATTGATAAACCTTGAGATATGATAATCTTGTCGGTGAAATATCTTAAGCTGGTCATGGGGTGGTTGAAAGTCTTCCATCATCAAATCCTCCTCAATAAGATCTTCCAAAGTACCCAAGTCTGAAGCACCCTCCCTAACTGCATCATCCATTGAAGCAATCGTCTCATCCATTGGAGCAGCAATCTATGGGAGTAGTACCTCTATCTACCCCCTATTGGTGTATGTTGTATGCTCAACTCTTCTAAATCCCGCACTTTCCGCCAAGAAATACAACTTCAAATTGGCGATAGCTCGGTAAATAAACGTGCAACGGCCTAGAAAATAATAATAATATAACTGAAAAGATGAGCTGATACACACTGAGGTGATCAATCCACGCAATAATAGGAAAGAAAAAGATTTCAAATTAAACACTCACATCAGATACGCCTCAGCAAACATATCCATATCCATACCCATTGCTTTTTCAACGTCTTAAGTTTCTACTAGATCAGCTTTACACGTATAATTAACACCCCCTAAAGTACACGCTTTATATAACCCAACTCACACACAAAAATGTCTGATTTAAAAGGAAAAGATCTCCTAGATACTCTGATTTATTTTTTCAATTAGCATGTATAAAATTTTAATTTTAATGAGCCTGGAAACAGCATAACAGCATAAATTGAAAGTCGTTGACCTGATAACAAAGACTCATTGCTAAGGTAAATTTAAATATCAAACGATACACATTTAAAAAGCCGTCAGATTAGACAGTACCCCACCCCTCCAAAGCAGGACCCCTACCCCTAAAAATTGAAAGTTGTCAGATTTAGCTAAAAATGGGTACAGATACTAATTCAGGTACGAGGAAATCAAAAATGATCGTCTCAAAGTTGAAAACAATGTAAATAGGGCAAAAATCCCCACAAAATTCAAAGTCGTCGTATTAAGCTAAAAGTCAGGACGGGTACTAAGAAACGAGGAATCCGAATATGATATTTATTTTAACAAATTGACGCATACCTCATTAATTATTCATAAATGACCACCTGTCAAACAAGATCAGAATTCGAAAATGATAGTCTTGAAATCTAAAAACAATGGGAACAACACCCAACACCCCACCCCTCAAAATCAAAGGTTGTCAGATTACAATAGGATATGGCCGCCAAAACAATAGAAAGCACACAATAAGTACATTTTATATTATTTTCTACAATGATAGATTTACAAGTACTTTTTAGAAGAGTGACGAATTGTATGACTTGATACATTCTTAATGTCTATCGTTTAATGTCTCTTTTACAATTCAATAAAGCTGGCTAATTCTCGTTCAATATTTTTTTTGACAGCACGCAGCTTTCCTTTCCCCTCGTCGAATCTTTGCATCAGCAGATTTACATCTACGTTTCAAAATGTATTGCAGATGCGGTGGATCCTTAATTCGTCGACTATTAGCAGGTGTTTTCTTACATCTGTGATGTTTCAATTCATAACCTCGGCTTGAATAACTTACCACACAGCCAATTTGGTCTAAAATCGGGTGGCGGATCTTCATTATCTTCGATCATTTCATCGACCTTTTCATCTCTTCACTAACGATATTTTCTTTAATTTGATCCATGTTAACTTAATCACCTTAATTAGTTCCCGCACTGACCTAATTTGGGGAATTTTTGCCCTTTTTCCAATGTTTACAGATTATGGGACAGTCATTTTTGGATTCCTCGCGTCGGGTTTAGTAACTGTACCAAATTTCCGGTTAATCTGACAACTTTCAATTTCCAGGGGTGGGGGTCACTTTGGGGGGTGGGGTAGTCTGTTTGTCGGTCGGTCAATGAAGTCATCGTTTTAAATGGTCTCGCTAAGGTTCGCGCTTATTTGCGAATTTTCTCGGTAAGGTTTTCCGTTTTTAGATGGTCTCGGTAAGGTTGGCAAGTTTGGTGCCGCAAAGAAGTGTCTCAGATGGGGTAAAATCATACTGCTTTCGCCGGGGTAGTCGATCATGTGCACTATGTTTGCAAACAGAACAGCAGACAGCAAAGCAATGGATAGTATAGGGGCCGTGAGGTCTTGAGCAATGCACTAGGGATACCGGTAGAGCCAGAACACCTTAAAATCGCGCCCAGAAAACAACTAACTAACCGCATAAAACTCCAGAGTTTTCATTGTATACTACCACATTCCGTGCCTACTGAGCCCTCGTACAAGTTTTAGCCGACAGTCACGACTACGGTAGCTACGGTAGCTCGGTGGTTTACCAACTGCTCAACAGCCGCCATAAAATCGTTGCCAGATTGATTAAATTCTTCGATTTTGTATAACGTTACGCGTCTGTCATGGATGGAACCAAAACATTGTAATTTCCGAGTAGTTGTGTGAAGATAGCGTAAGACATTGAATTGTAGAAGAAATGCCTTGGGCTTAAAATTTTATTCCTTCTTCGACTATTTAGATATATTCTATATCTTACATGGTAGCATCATTGTGGATGACGTCACTATCCAAAACCGAGGAATAGGAGAAAGGGCTGATTGAGAACCAAGTCTTGTATGAGGCTGATAGAAACCTCCTAATAACCACTTCTCTGGTAACATTATACGTAAGACTTTTGTTATATCTAATTCAATTATTTTAAGTTGGCTGATTGTAAAAGACGTATTAATTGCTATAATAGTTATAACTACCCTACCAACCCTTATTTACTGCCGGCCCAACAAACACCGTCTCTAATAAAGTCGGTTTAAAAATCAGCCTTCTGTCATTAGGGCTGTCGTAAAAAGATAAAAATAACCGATAAGGTATCACATCATTGTCTTTAAATTCATTCTCGTTTTCCCTTTATTTCATTTTAGTTTATTTTAGATATTTCTTTAAAGTGATAAGTGCTTGCTATCGATTGCAAAGACCCAGAGTTATAGAAAATATCAGATATATCAGTGACCTTGCCTATTATATAGCACATTCAGACTTTTTGAAGGCTTATATTTGAAAATAGACCATTTCAAATGTTCTATTCGGGAGCGTTTTTATACCGGATGGTTTATTTTCGTGGACTAGTTCAACTTTGATCTATTACAAGTGAAGTGAAGACGACAATGAAACAATGGCGCTTGTTGTGATAGATATCAAAATATTGATGAAAACAAATTTTGAAAAAGGAAAAATGAACAGCGATAAAGAAACACAAAACATGTAGTCGATTAAAAGGGATATGGGGGTTTAATCAGACCATTAACCCCAGTGTACACGGAAGACATATAAAGACTTCATATTCAAATCAGATAAAAAGGACATGGTCTAAAATCCGTAAATCTGGAAGTATGGAAATTCAAACAAAATGCCTTTAAAATTTGGACGAATATATTTTTAGGATTTTCCTTTCTTAACTTTTTTTTTCGACATTCATTGTGATACCCCTTGGATGATCTATTAGAAATTGAAGAACTGCATAACTGAACTGATGGCTAACATTGATCTTAAGGATCGTTTCTTGATGAATCCTTGATGAATTCATCAATTGCGGTTTGCACTGAGGATATTTTGAGGGTTATGGGTATTAGAATTAGTTATGGGTATTAGAATTAGTCAAAATAACATGAGGGATAAATCACTTTTAAAAATCTCGTACGACTTTCTATACCGATCCTATACCAATCCCATATAAATCCTGTAAAATCTCAAGAAAATCTCGTACGCTTTTATTGATAGTGACTTGTTCATCGGAATAATGGGTCTAAGCTGAAGAATCAGAAAACTGATAAACTGATCCGATTGTTGAAAAACAAAAGGGAACTTGTTAAGAAGCTCACTGAAATGATGATTGGTGTGAAGGGCTTACACAAAACATTGGACAATATAAACCAGGCTTTAAGGTCTTTCTTAAACGAGACAGTGTGAAATATACACTAGTTTGATCTGATCGTTCATTTCGAAAGAAATCTTTTCATCAAGCTCTTGTCTAGTGATGATAAACTAAACATTTGAAGAGATTTTTCTCTTCAGAGAAAAAATTAATTCTTCCATCAATATCAAAAATGTTCGTCAGTATATTTCAATGGTATTGTTTTGTTACGTTTATTACTATGGTTACCTGGAATGTATATGGCGGACAGAGTGGTAAAATGGATGCGTCGAAACAGTGGTATGCCGACTGCATGGATTAACATCGTGAACCATATTTGTTATGATGAATATACATATTATCAGAAATTTCAAGGATCTAACAACAAAGGGTATTTTACCATCCCAATCGATTGCACTCTCGCGGCTCTTCGCTTAGAACATTTCTCGGGGGGTATCAAGTGCAATGGTGTTCAGTATAACACAAGATGGGGGTGCGATGGAAGAAAGAATAGAACTTCTTGTTCAGTAGAAGATTGTTTTGAAACTATGATTACAGATCCAACCGGCTTACAGCTAGAAACATTAGACAATTATGTTACCCAAAATTCAAGGGAATTCTTCTTACCAGGCTTCAGTGTGAATGATGACGTCATATTTTTCAAGCGGTTTTCGAAGAAAGAATTGAAGAAAGGTGACGAGTTCTACATTTGGTATACTTCTAAACCAGTTGGTGGTGAACATTGTGTGAGCATAGATGTTTCATGCTTGATTTGACAGTTTAATCCTAAACGTACTGGGATTTTTGAGGGCTTTTTGACAATTTCTCGGGTATTTAAAGTTAAAATACTTGGGTTTTTCAAACCACAAGCGTTGTAAACGTGGTATATAGGATGAAGAATATGGTTCGGGTGGAGCTAGGGGGAGGTTTGTGCACATTTTCCCCACCTCGAATTTTGCCTTTCCACCAATAATTGCTCGTAATTGAAAGAATTTTACTCCAGGGGAAAATCTTATCTCATTTTTTTTTGTATCTTTTACAATCTATCCCAATTCTAAAAACTGGAGTCCAGATTTGAAGCATAACCTCAATTTTTAAACTACTTATTGGTTCAACTGATGATTGCATGGTTCAATTTTTTTATAAATTAGAAAAACTGTAGCTAAAGATGTAGCTATGAAATTCTTTATTCGTAAATTGTTATTATTTTGCGAGTTTTAGCATATTTTGTTTAAAATCGAAAGTACTTCATTCCACGAATATTTTATCAATTTTTCCAAAAAATGATTTTAATAACATGTTTTGATAATATAGATATGCCCTGAATAATTTACATCAAAAGGATCTGGAATGCACTACACCTGAGTATGCCTGCACGTAGAACTGGCCTGGTATATAGTTCGCCATGGTTATAAATGGATACTTGATGTAGTTGAATTTCTATTCTTCCTTTTTTGTATCATACATGACCCTATATTGACCAAAAGTAAGAGATATTTCTAATACGTGAAGAAGAATTTATCTTTTAGGAGAAATTATTGGGGAAAATATGGGCCTTTTGTACTTTTTGTTATTAGAGTCAATAAGTCATTCGCTTTTATATTTCTAGTCACGTGCTTTTTACAGCATGCGTGTATAATGGTAGTCATTGTCGTGACCGAGTACTATGAGCAACGGTAAATGTCCGTTCACCAGTTATCCTTCTTCAAAGCTATCTTTCGATTTCATCTTATAAGACCCTTGTTAACCTGAGGGAAGAGATTTGCTGAATATACGAACTGTCGTTACATTTAACTATCTTATATCAATAAACAATTTTGCGTTAACCATTATTATCCATTCTATATCATCATAATACCAAACTATACCTTTATCATCATAAAAGGTCATTAATCAATAGATACAATCTTGTTACATTGAGACAAATTATAGGTTTATACCTAGTCTTATGTATTACCTGTTAACCTGTTATTTTAATAAAATAAAATAAAACAGGTTTTCTGATACACATTCCAATAACTCAAGAACGCGTTGAATAGGTAATTTGCAAATTACTGAGAGTAGAGATGCTATTCATTTGTTCATGCTGTAAAAAGCACGTGACAAAAAATATAAAAGCGAATGACTTATTGACTGTAATAGCAAAAAGTACGAAAGGCCCATATTTCTCCCAATAATTTCTCCCAAAAGATAATTACGTCTCCACGTATTTTAGACATGCTTGTAAATACAATGATGTATGGCCGCGTATAAAGTAGGCTATGAATGCCCTAAGATCCTAAAGAAAATTCGGCGTGCAATAGACTTTCCGATCATTTAAGCATAGAAGACCACCTTGAGCAAAATTAATTTGGGAACGATCAAATTTCATAAAATCAAACAGAAGAAGTGTGAAACAAAATGAGTAAGCCATCAATGGGAAATTCAAGGTGCACTCAACTGCGGGAAAGAGAGAGTAAAAATATCTGTTAACCACCAGGTGATATAAAAACAAATTCTCACCCGGCCAGTGCGCCGGAAACAAATCTTTATTTCTTTTGGCATTATCGAGAGACTGATTGGACTAAATACAAGTCTAAGTGCGTCTACAGATATTGTTTTAATAGCTTTAAAGACTTGAAATCCCTCGCTCATAGACATTAAATAAGCGATTTACCCCTCGGGATATAAACGGTATATATTTTTGCTTTTTTGTATTTTTCTAAATTTATAAACAGTAAAAATAAAACTATATAATAATATGCTGACGAGATAATTCCTCACGAGTGTTTCCAGGACATGACCTGGAAAGAATTTAGAGGCCCCGCACCTCTGACCTTCTGGCAAGAATTTAAAGGTTCCGCATTTACAATAAAAAATAATCAGTATTTTCTATCTATTTAGACTTTTTTTTTGGTCTAAGCCATATTAATGCTTGATTTCCCACTTGATGTGATTTTTACTTCCGGGTACCGTGGGTCTATGCTTCCGGCTAGTATCTTTTATGTCGTTGAATTTTGAGTGCGAAATTGAAATTGCAGGCACTGAACTTTCCGGTTTCCGCAAGTCCTGGCGGTCCCGGCTTTCATCCCTCCTGCCCAATAGAACACGGTATTCTAGTAGTTCATGGTTTTTGGAAAAAGCTACAAAATAAAAGCTTGTTTTTGTGTAGAACAACTTTTTGCAGAATCGACAAATAAAATTTTAAAATACTGCAATAATTGATAATCAATAATTGATAATTGACGATCGAGATGTATTTTACATTTTAGTTGCCTATTGTATCGACAAAGCGTATGCATAATTATGACGACATAATTATGTTAATATATCGAGGAATTTTTGGCTTATTCCCGTTCGAGAAACATTTTTTCTGCTAATTTGTTTTTGCAGATATTAAGGTAAGGTAAGGCAAGGTAAGGTAAGGTAAGGTAAGGTAAGGTATGCACTTTTGATGGAACAGTCATGAATAGCCGTAGGCTAATTCATGGACTATAGCTCTATCTAGTGTTTCGTCAAGTATCAACTGACTACCCAATTCCCCTCACATGGCATGGGTTGACCCGACGGACTTACAGCCTAACGTTTGTAGTATCACACTTCAATTGATGTTAACTAGCCTTCAATTCTTCAGTAGTATTGATTTTTTGTTGGCGCGACTGGGTATTGAACTCAGATTGCACGGTATCTAGTATTGATAGGTGTGACACATCCGCAGATCAAGTGAATAGAAATTGAAGGTGACTTAGAAAGTCTTCAAAATGCGATTATTACCTTGTTTGGATATTCATTTATTGATTTATTGATTTATTGATTTATTGATTATTTATTCTTTTTCAGCATGTAGAACACTGTACACTAAATACTTGATGTTGCTACAAGGAGTTTTTCTTCATACCTGGAGAAATTGAATTAAAAGGAAATATAATGAAATAAATGCTCGGATAAATGGCCGAGCGGTGAAGCGTCACTATCAGCTATCAATGCTGGATGCCGTTGCAATCAGAGTTCATTACCCAGTCGCGACAACAATTTCAATATTTCAATTTAGTGGTAGTTTCAACTACTCTGAAATACTGAAGGGTAATCAATTGAAGTGTGATTCTAATATCATTAAGCTGTAAGTCCATCGGATCGACCCATGCCATGTGAGGGAAATTGGGTAGTCATAAGTGCATGCCATCATAAGTGCATGCCTTATCTTACCTTACCCCCTCCCCCCACACACTGATAAATTTTGGATGATCTCATTATTTTATTATATGTAAGTAGAGCATTTATTTTCTAATTTCAAAGTATCAAAATCTAAAAATACACACATTTTCAATATCTTTAACCATTATGTTTCGCAAAATTTCGTTAAAATTTATAAATTAGGAAATTTCCCACCACATCCGATCCCCCTCTTATTCCGACCCTCTTGCTAATTGAAGATAATGAGATTTCGCTTAATCCGACCCCCTGTCTATTAGGGTGATGAGAGTACGGGGTACAAATAAAAACCAGGATACGGGGAAATTCTCCAGATGAAATTTTAGATTTAATCCAATATATGAATGTATGAATATATGATAAGAGCGTAATTTACTGATATATTTATAGTGAAATAAGATTACAACAGAAGGACATTAAGTAAAAAGAAAATTAAACAAAAAAGATAAAACAAGGACTATCAGTGGGATGGTACCTATTACCTATACCCACTGGATACACATTGACATTCATATTGATATTCACATTGAATTGTTTTCGATTTATATATGATACCATTCCTTCTCAGTCTTCGGTCAAAGTAAGCATGACACATCAACACTCACACAATGCTCGCCACCTGTTGTCAGATGAGGATAATGCCAAAAGTAAAATTCGTCGTTCTTCTTTAATTCTTTCTCCGAAAACCGCTTGAAAAATATGACGTCATCGTTTACGCCAAATCCTGCTAAAGAATAGGTCTCAAATGCCAAGGTAGAATTAACTGAGACTAGAAACCTACCCGTTTGATCTGTGATAGCAATGAAAAAGCAATTATCTGCAGGACAAAAAGATTTTTCGTCGCATCCCCATCTAGTGTAATCCCGAGCTTCTTTGCAAGTGAACCCCCCTGATAGATGTTCTAGCCGGAGAGCCACGAGGGTGCAATTCATTGAGATATGAAATTTGCCTTTAACATTTAAATTATCGTGGACTTCGTTTTTGAACCATGAATTTTGATCATAACATATTTTCTTGACGATGTTAATCCATGCACTCGGCGTACCACTACACTTATCGACACTATGGCCGCCATATACATTCCAGGTAACCATAGTAATAAACGTAACAAAACAATACCATTGAAATATACTGGCGAACATTTTTGATATTGAAGGAAGAATAAAATATTTCTTAGAGATAATTTCTTCAAAATATCTGTCTTTGTCAGACAAGAGCTTCATGAAAATATTTGAATCGTTCAGAACATACGCTGGTATATCTATCCTTGCAAAATCTTTTAAAGCATGGTTCGTATTGGTAAAAACTGCGTAGGTTTTCCAAACCAACAATTAATTCATGGCCTTGAGAGGGCAGGTTTTTTTTTCATCGAATTTCTCCAATCTTAATCAACACATTAGATATGTGGCTGATGCATTTTTCGTAATTAAACAAATTAATCTAGATTGGATTATAGTCATGATTTTAATCCACGTAAGGCTTTAGATAATTTCTATTAATTGTGGCAACACATTCTTAACAATCGTTTCGATAATCATTGTTACAAATATGAGAAATGACAATGATCATTCATGCATTATATGGTTTATTCAGATCATATCAAAAGATTGGTTTGTTTTCCTACGAAAAATGATATATACATTTAATGACTGTTTCCTTCAATAGACCTTTTTGCAGAATGCAGAGTACAATCGTGACCGTTTTATTTTATCAAAGGTTTGAGAATTTGTATACATCCTCGGTGTAATCCAGGTTTAATAGTTTTATTAAACCCCCTGTATCTTTGAGTCAACTACAATTTTTTACCTTTTCTTTCTCATTCTATATTTCTACTTTTTGTTTTTAGTGTCATTAAATGTTGCTGTTGGAAAACTCGGCGTTTTAATTGATAGCAATTATTGATAACAACTGTGTAATAATTGTATTTCAATCACTGTTATTGTGATGAACCAATATGGAATAGACAGTCCTGAAGATTTAGATTCATATCTGGACGAAATTCTCATTCGTTAACATTTTTACACAGTTTGATCTTAAAATAACCACTATCCAGGACAATTTCAGAAACCTTTTTCCGAGTGAGATACAGAGATACATTTTTTATCTAAAATAAAGTCTTGCGAAAACTTTCCCCATGCTTTTCCATTTTCTCTTTCGGGAATAAATGTAAAAGTCAATCATAGCGGGTGGCGATCGTAAAAACAACCTTTTATTAGTAAAGACACCCTTGGTTCAAGAACGCCATGAGGCACCCAGCATCAAATCCTGTAGATTTAAATCTACCAGAAAAATTCGTGAGCACAAAATGTCGCGAAAATCACTTGAGGTATATCTGGATAAAATTTTCTGGAGACCCATTTCAAATATATATAGCCAACATTTGAATTTGAATTTTAGACATCAGACTTTTCGTAATAATCAATAATTCTGAACATCGGCTCAACTAAGACAACTATGACAAAAATCTAGATCGCATTATAACGGATTGACATAATCGGTCATTTATCGGATAACACACTTGAAGACGGTGCAGTTACGTGGAGAGACCAGGAGAGACACATCTTATACTCATTACGGATTAATTTCGGATTAGAAAGCACATTTGAAAATCTAATTTGATATTGAACTTTTTTAAGAGAAACTTTAAAAAGTTTTAACATTTGAAAAGCTTAGTTTGGCTCCCAATGGGGAGGGGGGAACTCCGATATATTTATGTACGGGGACGTGCCGGGTATACTTTGGGTAAGTCTGATTTTGTTCAAGGTATATATTTTGATACAAGCTCGATTTTTTCTTCACTTTTGATTTTGTTAGCACTGACTACTAGAATAGGTATTCTAGTAGGCTGTGGTGTTAGTGTATATATGTCTATAGAGTTTTTTTTACGATATCCTAAAAATAGCTTTTAGTCTAGTTTGTATCCCGATTTTTATCAAACATGATTATAGTTATTGCCCGTCAAAAGTTCGCACATGGTATCAATTTTGCGATTTCAAAGGTTTCTGTCAGGTTTAGGGTGAAAATCTGTTAGCGTGGCTCCTCATAGACCTAGTGCCTGAATGAACTATTTACCACGGCGTCATCAGCTTTTGCGTTCACCCCTTTTATATGCAACTCTTATATGCCTGAAAAACACAGCAGTTTAACGTATGATCAAATGTTTCCAAAGACATGCTGACCCATTCTGAGGAAAGAAACAAAAATCCAATGATAATCTAATCGGATAACTTTGAATTGAATGAATCCGAATAAAGCCTGATTAACAGTTCGAATTTATTTTCTTTAATCACGAGCTGTATGAGGTGTCTATAATGAAGTAAAAATTCTTCATCAGCTAGATCGGGATAATCGGATTACGGATTATCAGCAATTCACTCTCAGAATCTTTTGTAAGTTGCATTTTATTTAATGGTTTATAAACTAATAGGGGGTGCACTTTTAAAAGTGCATTCCGCACTGTGATTTCTTTTGACTTAATGTAAAGACCTTTTACTTTTCAATTTGTTTAACGGCAAGTTGAAGTATATTCATCTGTATTTCCAAGTATTAGGTACGTGAGGATGACACAAAAGTAATGGGGTTTGCCTCACCGCTAAATATTTTGGCCAAAACTTCTTCCTACACTTATTTTTCTTTTTTATTCTCTGTTCGAGGGTGCAAAACAATGGAATTCTTTTATTTCTTCCCTATTTTCCGAATTTTGCTCAGTGGCAAGATCCGTCACCGATTGTGTACTATTATCTGATAAAACTTATTCGGACAAAATTTTAGTCACCTCCAAATATTTTAGTCACTTTTGTCTGACTAATCATTTGGTTCTTTTCTAAAATTTCATGAAGGGAAATCTATGTTTAAAGCTAAAAGATGATGAGTTTTGAACGTACTTAAAGAAAATAGTTACATAAAATATGAAATGAAATGAGACGCAGAAGACAAATCTCATACAGGCGGGTCGATAATCTCTTCTTTTGTCAGGACTAATTTGAAACGGACTTAACTTAAAGGGGACCATTACACTCCGGAAAACTAGTCTATCTAATATCCATCCTGACCCATCCCGCATCTCAAAACTCAATCTAAGGGGAAATATATCGATTTTTATTCATAGCAAAACACAGAAATGTGACGTCAGAGCTTGTCAACTCTCTAGATAATAGGTTAACAATAGACCTCCAACAATTATTGGCCATAGAATTAAGAAAAATAAATAATTTCGC
>JAUKPT010002215.1:0-11661 GCA_032273505.1 Nanomia bijuga | reverse complement strand
TTAGTTAAAAAAATGTTTATCAGCAGGTGCATACAATACAAAAGTCTCAATCAAAAATCCTAGTTTTGTAGTCTATTGCTCTTCCCGATACTCTTAAGCAACATTCGACAAAATTCAACTGCCTAATTATGTTAAATTATGTTGCAGTCTACACCAACATAAATTTTCTGATGGTTGAATCAACTTGAAATGCATTGACCCCTTATTTCACAAGTTATTGATATATATATCGAAAAAATATCATGGCTCCTGTCAATTTAAAGCAGGTTTTGACAACAACAAAATCATCATTAAAAAGATTGTGAGTAAAGTAAACCATTCGTAAAAAATTAAAGTAACATCCCAAACAGCTAGCTTTGTCATTAATTTCCAATACATTCAGCATGTTAGACCTTTCAATTCAGGTTATAGGTCTAACATGCTGAGGGTAAGGAATACTTGCAATTGGTTATCATCACAACTTGTCACAACATTACATCAAATTTGTGTTATGACGAGTTGTGACATTTAAACATAGCAGATTGCGAAATTGATGTGTTTTTTTATTTGTTAATGGCAGGCCTAATTCATATGATCAAATTTTTACTTAATCAAATTAAAATATTCATATTTCTATTTCATGTGGCATAAATTTGACTTCAATTTGGATTCAGGTGTTTGCATTTTCATTACCTTTCAAAAATTGATTGAGAAACAAAGTTGACGTCTATATTGAGCAGCTTTTATAATGCTAGAAATTTCGCTAAAAGGCATCAAATATGATAAAAGAATTTTCCATGTTGTTGTTGTTTTTGTCATTTGCTTCAAGCTAATTTTCTTGATAAAAATATAAAGTTATCTGTATTGATTGCAGAATAATTTGATTTGGTAAAGATGCAATTATGTGAATTAGTTCTTTAGTTTCATTTTATTCAACATTGCTCAACTTTTTCATTTGCCCATTATTATTCTCATTTTTTTCATACCACAAAACAGAACATATGATTTATTTTAGTTGCAATTACAATTTAATTTATTCTGTTACACTCATACTGATGGTTTTATTGGAACATTGTTCATTTAAAATGACTTCGATTCCATCTTTGCAATAATGATTACTTTCTGCATGTCAATTGTGAGAGAGAGACAAACTTTAAGTAGATATATCTGAATTAACAACAGATATTACAAATTAATGGTTGGTACTAATTTTCTAGGAGAATTCCCAGGAAGTAAATGAGGATGTTTATAGGTAGATGTATTCGCTGTACCTGGAGGTGACGGAGACAGTTTTGATTTCTGAAAATTGTTCGACCATTTTGGAGATCTAGAACTTTGCTGATTCTTTAGAGATGGTTTATGTGGAGTAATAACAGTCTTTTCAAGTTTGTTATTTAGACTTTGTAACTCTTTGATAGTGGGTGATGACAAACGTCTAGTCTTTTCAAAATCACGTTGATTGCTTCCATGTATCAGAGCTGTTTGAATCGCTTCAATATTGGAAAGTAATTCTAATCTTTCATTTTCAAATTCTAGTCGCAGAGTGCCAGCTAATGTTTCTATCTCAAATACATTAATTCTTTCTTTCTGACTACTTGTTGCAGAAGAAACTCTTGGAGTTCTTGTACCAGCAGTGGGTACTCTATTTATTTGTTTAGCAGTAGATGTATTTTTTATTGAAGAAGACGAATTTTCCCTTGATATTGATTTGATAATTTCTCTCTCATCTTCTGATAAAAATGCAGTAAACCCTTCTGGTCGACCTTCTCTGAAAGACAGCTTTTGTTGTAAAAGTTCAACTAAAAGAGTTATCTGTTTTTCTAGATTTTCTCGTAGAAAGGGTGGATCTGGAAGAGATTTTGTGACGACAGATTCTTCTTGATTAAAATCACTCCATATTTCATTTAAAGAAGAAAATTCTGCATACAAGTCAATTGTTTCGTCAATTAGAGACTCACCAATAACTTTCTTTATTTCACTTCTTTCAACTATATTATTTGAAGTTATTCTTTCAACAGTTGTCCATAATGATTCTTGGCCAAAAGTTTCAATTGCGGCATCCCAATCAGAGCTGCTAGCCATTATTAACACCAGTATAATCAACGTCCTTTAAAATAAATAAAAGTATATGTTTATTCTTTATCTTTCACTGGACAGTTATTTTACTAACTAGAAATGTAGAGCATTTTGATGGTAATTAAATTCATCGTTTATAAATAACATTTTTTCCGTTGTTGTTTACATCAAATTGTCGTTTATGTCCAAAAAAAGGCAAAAGGAAGATGTGCAGCAGAGCTCTCAATAAGGCTTAGTACATGGGAGCTATTGATCACTCCCCTCGAGTTGCAAGTCAATATAGACGCACTATTAATTGTGCATACTAGCTCAAAAACTCCATATAAATCCCCAACAAAATGCCAATTAGAGAAAAGCTATTTTCTAATCATTAAAATGTAAAACCACACTCAAATTGATTCCAGGGGAGTGATGATGAGGCGCTACAGAGTGATCATGTGTCTTTTATTGAGAGGCCTGTATGCGACATAAACATTATGACGGTATGAAGATACAAATAAAAATTTAAATAGTGCAATGTTCATATTTTTGATTTCTACAACACAAAACATGGCATGGCAAAGAACTTCGAATTTTCAAAATGGCGTACTGTTTTGCTTGGTTACCTTGTGCACTGAAGATTTTGATTGGTTTGTCGAAGTTTCAGTGATGTAATGTTTGTTGTTCTTTTTTTCCGATTCCCGCTCAAACCGGTATAGAAACGAGCTTGAGCAACTCGTTAACCCCAGTACCATATTTCATCGGCGACGGCGATAGCTTGAGTAAATTCAAAGTCCGTAGAAAATAATTACCAGAGCCAAAATGAGTTTTTTTTAAAGAAAATAATAAGTAATAAGCAAGTCTTTCCCCTCTTCTCTACTGCTTTTACTGTTGTTTACATGGCGTGAAAGCAACAGCGCGAAAATATATCCAGGGATTATGTCACGTGACCAATTTTTTAACATAGAACAATAGATGAATATCCGTTGCCAAACCAGTTATTTTCTACGGACTTTGGTAAATTATATCGATCAGAGCAGAAACGCGATTTCCATCTTATTTTCCAATGACTTTTTAATTTCGGAAAAAGTTTTAGATTAAAGTTTCTCATTGTAAAAGAAGAATCAGTCAAGGTGCGACTTTAAGACCCAAAGTCTTGCAGCGAGAGAAAAAAAAAGGAAATATGTTACACGATTTACCAAAAAGTTAATCCTTTTGATTCCATACTTCTTTTCCACAGAACATTGACAAGGACATAAAATTTTTACTTACTCATCTTCTTTGTTGCAGCCGCGATTATATTAAACTAAGCAATTGATTGAGTCAAAATATCAGAAAAACGGTGTTCAGGAAACACCAATATTGGTCTAATCCTTCATAGAAATTCTTCCTTTATTAAGAAACATATACCAAGAAAAATTATCTAAAGCTAAAAAGATCATCAGAAGTCTCAAACTTTCATCACGTCATTTACCAATCAAAATACTTGAGTCAGTTTATAAGTCCTTTATAAGGCCTCACTTAGAGTGACACAATTTATCATGAACCCTCAAAAAAGTACATTTGGTCAGACCCTCTCTATAACGATGGAAGAAATTGAAAACCTTCAATACGATGCAGCATTTGTAGTAACAGGAGCATGAAAGTATTTTCTTTTCCATAATTGTTTTTGTATTGCATAATTTTTAAATTTTATTCAACGTTTTCGTTGTAAATATCTAGGAAGCTGCTGTTAATGACTTTATTTCATGTCATGGCAGTAAGCATGTTGTTTTTCTAGAGAAAAAGTCAAGAAAAAAGTCGAAATATTAACAGAATCACTGATCACATTCCCCGCGTATATTGCGGGCAAGATCTGTGATGTTGACAGCAGGCTGGACCAGGATAATCTCTGGAGTAGTTTGAAGAGAAATATGCATTTTTTCTCAAATTTTTGTAACATTGGCCATAACTTTATCAGAAATAAGCCGACATCACCCAATCGCAATGGGTGGTACGAGATTGTGACAGCTCTCTGCTACTTCCTAACTATTATAGTTTTGCAACATAAGGACTTTGAAAAGCTAATGACACCCTACATCATGATTAACTATTCATTTCTATTACTGCACAGCGAGCATATGGATTATTTTATTAAATGTTATATAGTATTTTCGATAATTTGGATAGAAACGTTACAACAATTTGTCTTTTTATAGGCACAATGCAAAAGATTTTCTTCCCAATGCGGGATAGATGAACTTTTTGTCGCCTATGTACAATATCAAATCAAGAATTTTTTGTCAGATTTCGCTCAACTTAACATAAAAATATTTGAAGTATTTAAGTCCAAAGTGGGTTAATCTGTTCAACACGACACCCCTAAACATAGGAGGGAACTCAGCTAAAATAGGCATGACCTCTAAAGTTCCCAATTAATCAAAAATCTTTAAATACTGGTTTTAAATAAACAGAAAAAATATATTCAGAATATACCAATTCAATCTTTACAGGTAAATAATCACATTCGACTATGACAAATTTCTGTAAAAATATTTCTCGAGAATGAGAATAAGGCAAAAACTGATATTTTGACACGATTTTGTTGTCATATCTATGCATAATCTTAAATCAAAAATGTACAATACAACAAGATTAGCTAATAAAGGGAGTTCAGCAAGTTCAAAATATCGGTGGAAATTTAAAATCAGATTTTTATGACCCAGCAAAAATAGTCTAACTTATGATTCCATTGAATTGAAAAACTTATTGAAAAGCAATTTGCAAAAAAAAGGTTTCTCTAACTGAAATTTGGCATATCTAAGATGTCATAATTATGCATACGCTTTGTTAGTACAATAGACAAAATTGTGCAACAACCCGATTATCCTTTAAACTAAAATTAAGTATTATGACAGATTATTTCCTGATGCAAAAAGTTTAAATTGTAAAAATATTGTTTAATTTTGCACGTTTTTACACTATTTCTAGTGGTATATAATTGTATTTCGATGTTTAGAAAAAAATGACCTGAATAGCATAGATCATCAATTATCTTTCAAACTATTGCTGCAATTTAACATCTCTGTTGTTCAACAAAAATGTTTTTTTTTTATTTTGTACCTTTCTGCCAATAACTGATGAAAAAAGTTTGATTTCAATTTCCATTCAACCAATATACTGCCGTCGAATATTGTCGAGACATCGAATGTCTGTCCCCCTCCCCACACCTTATATGCTTAAAATAAATGAACAGAATGACTAGATGGGAAAGGTATTGGGCAGTTTAGTAACTGAAGCGATAGGGAAGTGTAATATGCCAGTATAAGTCTCTTTAACATTTCTTAAATTGTCCCTTTCACCCCAACATTGTTGGACAAGGGAGAACATTTTAGGAAGTCCAGGGATGGTCTGCTCTTGCTTCTGCGTGTGGTAGATGATCTTTCATCTGTTTTTCATCTGATCAAGATGTGAAGAAAGGAGTGTTACCACACAGACATGAGTGGGGAAAGTTTTTTTTACAGGAAAATCTAGTATGTTGCTGGAAAACAAGCGATTTTTTATCACATCCTTCCTTTTTTAGTTGTTTTTGTACTTATGAAGCAAAAATATATATATTTTGATACTTTTTCCAAGAAATTCCTGGGTTACCAGGAGGATTTCTGATGTCACAACACCTAAATGGTAAAAGTCTTTATCAACTTCTGACGTCACACTGATCAGGACTGTAGCATCCTTGGAGAGAAAAAAGGGGAAACAAGTAATCATCGAAACAACAGATTCAGCAAACTTTCTTTTCCAATATTTTTATATTCGTTTTCGTAACACATGATAATTTTGACAAAAATAAATATCTTTAGTCACAAATAATAACTGGTGTTGTGAGTTGAAAAATGACACAAGATTTTCAAAGTTTATGTAAAAACAATGAATTGGCTTTTCAACAAATAACTATTCACATCTTCAAAAAAAATCATTATCTTGTGCATGAAAACATTTTCTGTTGGAATAACTTGGTTATCCAGCCATCATATTCTAGGCAGCCAAGGGTTTGTAAAAAAATCAAGTGCATTACAACCCATACACGAAAGAATTAAAATATTTAAAAAGTAATTTGATAGGGCGCAAACATCTGATGTCAGTAAAAATTGGTTCATCTTGTTAGCACTAAATCCATACTGCGAAGTAAACACCAGACCAGACAATAACAAACTTTCGTTGAATTTCTAAAATTATCCTAATTGATGAAGCCCATTGCAATTGTTCGCAACCTTGAATTCATTGTTTCTTGTTCGTAATCATTTTAATTTTTTAAGAAATAAATGTGTATCTAATTTTCAATCAATTTCTTTGCAACGAAGAATCTTCGTAAGTAAAATATTTGCCAAATGGCAAGTCCGATTAAACAAAGCATAGAGAAGATGCTGAAGTATAGTACTCTGTCGCTTGTTGATTCTAAAAGAGAAAAGAGATTATCATAAGACAAAAATGTTTGAAAATTATCACAATTGAAGATAAGAAAGCCTAATGTACTATCCGGTTAATCTAGGGATACACACCAAGATGAATTACACCCTGTGATTGGTCGATATCCATCAGCCGAAAAAGATAAAATTATTTTTGATAGGTGCTCCTTTACCAATTAGAAAATTGATTGACACTATAACATTTCAGGCTTGATCTCTTAACACTTTAGCTGATGAACTATAAAGTAATTTTTGATTTTTAAGATAATTTTACTCTTCTGTAAATTTTATTAACCAATCATAATGTGCAATTTGTCTCTGTGTATTCCTAGATTAACGGGATAGTCCTAACGTAAAGGCTCATATAGGCCATACAGAAAATCAAATAATTCGTCATCACTTATAGGTAAGAAAGCTTGATTAGATTATGAATACAATTTTTTTTGTACGAAGAATTTCAAAGTCCTTACTGTTGAAAAACACTAATTTTTTACAATGAGCGCTCTTTCGCACTTCTCTGAAGAGTTGTATTGGTTAAAATTTGTTAAATTATATTTGTTTATACTTGGCCTTTAATTAATTTTGCATTTGAAGGAGGGAAAGGTTTCATTAATCTAAATGTCAAATTGACGCTAAAATTAGTAATATATTTGTGTTTGTGACCCGGGGCGGGTAACAAACTTTTCCTGTCAAATTACGAATTGCTCAAATTTAGATTAACAGAATCAACGTTAAGCTGGAAGGTACTAATTTTTTTTTAGTGACTTCAACATTTCTTGACATTTCTAGAAATGTTGCATCTGCTAAAAAAATGTAGAAGTCGTCAATACAAATAACCATTTAAATACATACCATTGGTATCTCTCATTTGTTCTTCTCTTGCTCTCATGTATGCAAAATCATTAACAATGGCTTCTGATAAATCTTCTAATTTCTTCAACTCCAGTTCCATGGGTTTAAGTTTTTCAGTTTTTTGTAACTAAGAGAAAATAAGAATAAAACAAAAAGCAAAAGGAAAAAAAACAGCTTCATTCATTCTTGTTATAGATCCTTTTTCAATTTTGACTCCACTATAATGTTTGGGAAATAGAAATTTCTCATCCAGTCAAAGATCAATTGCAGACAGTGTTTTGTATTGTTAGTATAAATACCATAATGTGCAGAGGGGTATCAGCTCAAGTTCCTTCGAAAAAGGGGGATGCACACTATAAATATGTTTATCCACCTGTCTAGGACAAAGATTGCAAGTTTGATGTAAAACAAAATCTGCACTTAATAATATATGAAAATAAATGAATTGCTTACATCATCATAATTTTTGGCTTCAACGCCAGTTTTGACATCTAAGAAGATTTCACGGTCAATTCCTTGTCCATGAGAACCTAAAATGATATAGAATGTAATATTAACATTAAAGTGCGTCAACCCCAAGCTTTTTTTTTCAAAGCAAGTATTATAGTCAAACGAAGTTCACAAGGCAGCACAAGGAGGTAAAAAACAATCCAGGAAATAGATTCATGCTCAAGAAGCAAAAATTGTGGAAAAATTCGACAAGATTTGACATTATTATGTTCAATAATTCATTTTTAAAATGAAAGACAATTCTGAAGGCATTGCATTAATATTGTGAAGCTGGGAAGTTAGGCTACATTATTGGAGAATATTTTTTGAATAACTTTGACAACATTCAAAACTTTAAATACCCGTAAGGGTAATTGAGAGTAAATCAGATAATGACCATATCATACCTTCACTATGGAAACAGACTTCAAACATATCATATTCATCAGTGGTAAATGCAAATTTTCCTTTCTGGGCATCATCTTTCTTGTATAATACATGCCCATTAGTGTCAATGACCTAAGAACAAAAATGAAATAACAAATGATAAATAATCATCCAAGACAAAAACCCAAAAGACAAAACCTCAGCAGCATTTCCCACATGATTGTGTGCGGTTTGTGAAAGAAAGTTCCCACCGGATCAAAGTCGTTGTTGCTGCTTTTACAGTGTACACGTAACCATTCATCGAAAGTTTTCTTCAGCCTTTATTATTTAAGAAATAATTCATTTTTAGGTTCAGAAATTTTGTATAAAGCAATATGTCAACTTTGCTCTTTTAATTAATAGATTTTTATTTCGCACCCAGTATTTCTAATCTAAATAAGCAGAACTATGAAGTATTTCTAAGAATGTATTGGGTAAATAAATGTAATTATGCATGTGAATTACCTGAATTCCCCCGCAATAAAGTATTCTTTTAAGTGTTAAGATAAACTGTAACACACTTAACCTATATAATGAATATTAACCCCAAGTCTTTTTGCACCCACAGACATAACCCCCCAAGACAAATTAGCCGAAGACTAAACCCCAAGACAAAAACTTCCAAAGTAAAGCCTCCTATTAAAAAAATCATTTATAATTTTCTGTTACAAGAATTTGGATTAATCTTTATTATAAGTTAATTATGTTACACTTTATCTTAACACTTAAAATCTAATTTATTCTGGTTGAATTTGCGCACTTAATTGCTAAATTGAGTCTCTGTTTAGCATTGCTAGGCATAATAAAGATAAATCAAAATTTTCTTGATACAGAAAATTATAAATGATTTTTTTTAATAGAGGCTTAGTAGCTTGGGAGGTTGTCTTGGGATTTTGTTTGGTCTGTCTACCAGTGGGCATAATGAAGCAATTTTGGGCAGACTATTATTTGGGTTGGGGGATCTCAATTTGAGACTTCATTTTTGCGACAATACAACACTTCCTTGATCCAAGATTTGTTACCATTTTGTTTAATTTTTCTTTTTTTTCCTTATCTCTGAGAAAAGTCAATAGAATGAATGTTTCTTTGCTTATTTGTTTCATCTGACATTGTATATCAGTGAAAATAAGACTTATAAATGAAGAGACTGACAATAAAGCAACTAGAATGTTTGTTGCCACAATGTTTGTTGAAGGCAATTAAGTTTTTTTTTATTTCAAACTTCATATTAATGTTAAGGTTGTAGTGGATTGAAACAGCACTTTCTGTTCAAGTGTTACTTAACGCACTTATTGGCACTTGTAACGCTCCATAACAAAATCGTCAACTCCCCTCTACCTGGTACGTAAAAAATGCTTGAAAGAATACATTATATAATATATGTATAGATGCCACTAAATTATAGCTGATTAAAGTTTGGTAAATGAAAATAGACGTGCCATTTTTAATGTTGGCCCCATAGACAAAAAGATATCCAGGACACCACTGCCTCAATGTAAACATTTTTATGGTAGGCGAGGAGTGAAAAAGTTAAAAAATTTCTGCACTAAAATTGCAAAAATGTTGAACTTCTTCACTTCTCTTGTCACCTAGAATGTCTTCTTCTACACAATACCTACAATTTACAACACGAAAATTTTAAATTTTACTAATTCTTCTGAGTTATCAAAATCTGGACTTTCCAAACCGACTTTAATATTTTCACTGATAAAAAAATCGCCTTTATATTGAGTTATTATGTTATTGTTATTACATTCTCGACAACATATATTTAATGTAATGAATGCTAGTATTTGATACAGTAAAGATGAAGAACCACAAACAAGAATATTTCTTGTGGAGTTTTTTTAGACAAAGAAACGAAAAATGCTTCCTCTTTCCGCTTTCTGTTTCCCTTTAACGCCTGTAATGATGGTCCTGTGTTCGATAAAATGAGAGGTAGTAAAAAGACTAGTTAGCCTGAATTAAATATGATGGAAAAATGATCCAGAGCAAGCTGGATTTCACAATGCGAAGTTTGAGGCACAAACTGACACGCCAAAAACAAATCAAAACTTACAGTTAAATGTGTTTTAATAGGTGCTTCGGATACTTTATATTCTCCAGTTACTAATACATTTTTGTGTACTTCTTCTCGAAGACATTTTTTTGATTGCGCAGTAAGTGTAAAAGAAATAGAATGTATAGTGGAAATAAATGAAACTAAAAAAGTAACTAAGAGGAATTCTGCGACCTTCGCCATGTTTGTAAGTTATCTTCCGACTGACAGTGAATCCGATCAAGGCAACGTGGCAACTGACCAATCAAGTCGAAATATTTAGTCAATCTGAACTAGCGCATACCCAAACTCTTTGTTTACACGACGTGTATTCGATTTTGATTTGTTTATGGCCAATGAAAATGCAAAGATTTGAAACGAAAATGTAGGACTCGAGTCTTCGTTCTTCGTATTCTTTTTTTTTGTGTTTCATGTTTATCTACCCTAGGCCGAAAATGAGGGTCACGACTTGATGGTAGATGGTGGAACGAGATTTTGTGTAGTAGAAAAATTCTTTCTCGGAACCGGAAGATGTCAGATACCTCATACTACCCACTGTGTGAGCAACTGGGGAAAGGGTATGAAAGTTAAAACTGCTGATATTAATAGATAAATAAGTATATTTTCAATTTCTACTATCATGGTCATCAAATTATGGTCCATATAATTTATATACTTGTAACCAAATAGAGAGGATACGAGAAAAAAAACAAAAAAAACAAAAAAAAACAGACACAACCAGTTACTAAGCAGTAAAAAGTAACATTATGTCGGCAAATTTTTCCAGGAAAACATATTTAATCTGATTTTTTTTACTGAGTTACAATTATACTATTCAGATGCACAACTTTTATGGAGAGAATTTGCTTAAAATTCCTTTTTTCATAATATTTTATGACAAGAGTGAAAAATGGTCAGAAAATTATTCTAATCAAGTATGGGAGAAAAAACTCCTGTTAAGTTGTAGATACTATAAAGCTACGTCCTGAAGATTTGAGACAAAATGTTGAACAAGCGGTTCTCAAGAAAAATGCTGACACAAGAAGGTGAAATATTAGAAATATTAAAAAAAAATAAGAAAATATATACAATGTATATGTTTGTTTATTCAGTGACTTTTAAAAAATCAGTTTTTCAACATTTCTAACTGATATGAGGGTGTTTTAAAGGTCAGAAACGGATTCTACGATTCTACGGTTTTTTATCATAATTTTTATGTTTTTAAAAGTAGTTGTTGTAATACTCTAGGAAGCTTCTGCATATGGCTTTAATTCATGTCATTGCAGAATGCATGTTGCATGTCACAAACTAAAACACAACTTCGAAGATACTCCGAGTGATATTTGTCTCTGTGGTATCGGAACTGAAGATACTAGA
>JAUKPT010002214.1:0-13598 GCA_032273505.1 Nanomia bijuga | reverse complement strand
AAGAGAGACACTTTTACCATTCGGGCAAAATTTGCTTGCAATCAAGCTCCACGACCCCTTTTTTAAAACACTTTATTAGTAAAATGCAATTTCTAATAACATTGCGATATGATTGACCTCAATTATAAATTATATACATTTGTTTGTCAAATCCTTTCAAATTAGTTGTTTAGTTCACTGCCAATGGATTTGTTCTATTGTTCAATTAATTATGGATATTTCCTATAAACCAAAACATTAAAAGACAAAAAAAGATCATTAACCATTTACGTTTTTTGCTAAATCTTTATTTTTTTGACACACTCATTTCACCTTGATGTGAATCGCAGATTAATATTGACTGAAAACAAATACGATGCTCAAGACCATCATGGTTTGTATTCCTTCCCTTTTCCCTTGACGATTCATTTCTATTGAACTTCTATACCCCGATGTTTTGAGCAAGTTTGATCGTGTAGGTAACTTAATCCTTTCTCTAGTACTGTCATTAGTGCTGACGTCATTCAGATATTTAGACGATGTTCTTAACAATGTTTTTTTTCCTTTATGCATCTCCGAGTGAAATGCAAAAACGAACAGAAACTGAAACTCATTCTTTGTATTGCGAAAGAATATCATCAAAGCATGAATACTGATACGATTTACCACAGACTACCAAGATACCGGACGGGAAACTATCAAACCACGTTAAAATTAGCGGAGGATTACTTGGCACTATCAAAGCTTTTGACTTACTTTTTTTGCTACATTGTTTCTACATTTATTATCTGTTGATCTTGATTATCAAATTTTAGAAACATGATACTTAAAAGTACTAAAAAAAACTTTATTAGGGACGACCCTTAAATCCCCAAAATGAGTAAGTATCTATTGTTATGAGATACCCAATGACATACCAAGTTTGAATGACATTTCGGGGGCCATATAATTTTGGGCAAATTTGGGTCTAAACAGGGGTCAAAAGGGTCAAAATGTGCCCATTTCTTGAAAAAGTGAATATAATGAGCTAAAAATTTGCAATTATATATACATTTAATCACATAAGGTAACTAACTATTACTCAAATATTGTTATTGGCTTAAATTAGGGGTCTTCAGGGGTCGAACGGGGGTCAAAAGGGTAAAAATCTGCCTATTTCAAGAAAAGATGAATATTATGAGCTGAAAATTTGTAATTATTCATTAAATCACATTGGGAAACTGACTGTTACACAAATTTGACATAAAGCATTGTTAATGGCCGGAGATAGATTTTTGATATAAGTTTCGTAATACTATATTATATTTGCTCAAATTTGGCAGAAAAAAAGAATTGTGTAATATCACTCTTAAAAAACGTAAAAATTGACCATTTACCCCCCGGTTCCAAGATTATAGGAACATAATCTAGATAGTTAACTAGCATTATGTTGGTCTTTTAAATGTTTTAACCCTTCATCAGGAAGTCGTTTCTATGTGTGTAAATCGGAAGAGGGGTGATAAATATACCCCCCTTCGACATTTTCTTTATTTCCAAGCAATCTATTACTTTTTATAAAAAAACTATTTAGCATGCATCTAGAGACATCCCTTACAAATGTTACTGTGAAAAGTTTGTTTAAAAATGTGAATTACTTTTCATGATAATTGCCGTTTTCTAACACTCACTACAGTAAATAAATATTCTCTTCTGAGATGATCCGTTTCATAAAAGAAGAAAAATGAATAAAGACACTTTATCATCTTATAAATAGCCTCAAACTCAGCTTCTCATATGAAAAGAAATATCCTAAAAAGTTTTTCTTTTAACAATACCTTTTATTCTTTATCTGGCTAAAGGAGAAACATCTCTCATTCATTTTTATCTCGAAATTCTAAGAAAATATCAAAAGACCTGTATTATCTCCGAAACTACAAGGGTTTTTCTAAGCAAGTTGACATAAGGGTATGAGGAGAAATTTTAGTCACATATCTTTTTCTACGAGTATTCATCGCCAACAGATTTTGATACAAACGACAATATGTACAGTGGTGGTAGTTTTACTACCCCTCTTACCGACGATGGGTTAAGATACATTTTGACAGTCAAAATGGTGTTTTTACTCCCGGATTCATCCGAATTTGCTCAAAAATATTTCGCACTGGGGCTAAAAATTGTCAGAGGCTGTGTTTTATGTCAAATTTTCGTATTAGTTACTTTATCATTGTGATTTAATGAACAATTGCAAATTTCCAGCTCATAATATTCACTTTTTCTAGAAATGGGCACATTTTGACTCTCTTGACCCCCTTTTTGAACCCTAAAGACTCCTAAATTGGGTTAATTACAATGCACATAATATTATATCAAAGATTATGTTTCTATAATCTTGGAACCAAACTGGCCCTAAAACGGTGGTAAATGAATTTTTACGTTTTTTGAGAAAAATGTCATTATATATGTGTTTATGAGAGTGATATCACGCAATTCTTTTTTTTTGGCAAATTTGAGCAATTATAATATAGTATTACGAAACTTATAACAAAAATCTATCACGTGCCATTAAAAATGCTCTATATTAAATTTGTGTAACTGTTAGTTTCCTTATGTGATTTAATGTATAATTGCAAATTTCCAGCTTATAATATTCATTTTTTAAAGAAATGGGGATATTTTGACCCTTTTGACCGCCGTTTTGACCAAAATGTTCCAAAATTTTAAGACATATGGCCCCCGAAATGTCATTCAAACTTAGTATGTCATTAAAGATGCATATGGTATCTCATAACAATAGATACTTACTCATTTATGTTGAATCTTACTCGTGTTAGGCAGATGCTATATTTTTGGGATTTAGGCGTCGTCCCTAATAAAGGAGTTTTTAGTACCCTTAAATATCATATTTTCAAATCTCGATTATAATTAACAATAGATAATAGATGTAGGGACATTTTAGAGAAAAAAGTAAGTCAAAAGCTCTCATAGTTCGGTTTTTATCGTAAAAATGCCAAGTAACCCTCCTCTAATTTTCCCGTGGTTTGAGAGTTTCCTGTCCGGTATTTTAGTAGTCTGTGGATTTTGTTGGTTGACAATTTGATTTTGGCTATTTTTCATTGTTGGCTATTTCAAACGTTTTCTCAATACGTAAGTAAAACTATTAGATTCTAACTGATACAGTCTTAAGAAAGGATAACCATGCCAGAACTAATACATCATCATCCAACAAAGTATTTTAGAGAAAATTTCAGGTCTGTATAACTCTTTTTGATTTGGGAAATAAAATGTTTGACTTTAATACTGCACTTGAATTGAAATTATCTATGCAGATTTACATTTTTTTCTAAACATAAGTTTAAAATAACTTTTATGTAATTAATGCATAATTAAAAAAAATAAGAATATTTTTAATTTTAACTAAACAAGAATAGTCAACATTATCTTTGTCGTGTGTGCTGTCGGATTTTAGAAAGCATGAAGAAAGTTAAGTTTATCAATAACTTTTCTTGCGACTATTGATATAAGCTCGAATGACAAATGAAAGTTTATAGAATAAATACATTCGTATACACGTATTGTATGTTCTGTGCTAAATATAGATGCAAGGGGGCAAGAGGAAGAACCGGTCGACAAGTCAACACTGTTATTCTTTGCGTTAAGAGGAGGAATTCATCCGGATTTGTTATTCTATTTCAAGACTAGGATTTAACCAACAATTACTAGTTTTTTTTCGTTATTTGTATTCATGGGTCTTATCCATGGCGTACTATAATAACAGGCCTCTTCGTTGTACATAAAAGTCTAGTTCAGTGCCTTCCTCAGGGCAAGTTTATATTATCAAATAATATCTTTGGAATTTTCAAACAAAATGATTGACTCTTCCTTGAATTATTAGGTACTTTCGGTTTTACTAACGCATTCAAAAACTCGCGAAGTAATTAAAATTATGACTTTTTGTTTTAGCAACAGTTAGATGTTATCATAGTACTTATGTGTGCCAAGTATCAAAAAAATCGGAAGTTGCGAACATGGGTAAAAGAGGGAAAACATTTTTTAAAGTGAGCGTATGCGTTAAATTTAACCCCCAGTCTAAAGATGTGTTCACACTATAAGTATTTCGTGCACAGTAAGGAAGAGTCAACCATTTAGTTTGAAAATTAATTCTAAAGACATTATGTAATATATATAAACGTCTAATATCAAAGTTGGAGGGCATAGCCCGACAACCGGATATTAGATGTTTATATATTGCTTACATAACGACAATAGTCGTATTTTTTCCAGCAGTGTAGAAGTTTATTCTGAAAGAAAAAAAAACTATAGAAATGCAAACGAATAAAATACAGAGAGTGAAAAAGAAAATTAATTTCTATAGATTTAATCATTCTTTTGTCGAGTTTTTTTATTTGCCATATGCTAGATTGTTCAAAGTTGAACCAATCAGAACCATGCTTACGCGCTCTAACAAATAGGCAACGTCGTTGTATCTTTTTGTCTTTTATTTGTTTCGTAACTGGTTAGCGAATCTTTTTCGTACCTGCTTAGCGTTGATTTGTTTCGTTATAACATTGTTTTCTTTTAGAATTTTTCCTAGGAGTTGTGTAATTAATAAAATAAACTTGCTCTGAAAAAATAAGGTCAAAAGAATTACCGGAAGGCACTGAACTAGATTTTTATGTACAGTGAGGCCTGTTATTATAGTACGCCATGGCCTTATCAGTTGTTGATACTCTCTCGTACACTTTGCCTTTTGTTTTTGATAAGATTTAATAGAATCAAATTGTTCTCTGATGAATCTCAGTGGCTTCCCCACCCATTTTTGAAGCAACGAACTTGTACGATTGGAATTTAACTGTTAAATAAGTATTAGCCCCATAAATCAGCCTTTTACACGAATTACTCTGTTAAAAATTCTGAATCCTGGAGCAGCCCCCTCGTTATTACTGAAAAAAAAGCCTTGAAACGAGGTCAAAAAATTAGCAAAAAAGTATTTAAATAATTTATCTTAAAACACGAGACTTTTCGTCAAAAAAATCAAAAATAGTTTGGCCGAGATAGGATTAAGATTTTTAAGAAGTATGAAAATTAACGACATACATCAAATTTGAGAATCTTTTTTCGCTCTTTTTTTATTAGTTTTTTTTTAATAACAATTTTGGATAGAAATTTATATTTCTATACATTACAGTTAAATTATAGTACTTTTGCAGTCATAGCCGCAAGGAAGCAAAAAGCTTAGGGTGTTTGTGGCGGTGGAATGGGGGTACGAGTTTTGTCTTTTTAAGGTCTGAGCGATGAAGTACACCATATACATTTTCCAATAGGTAAAACCAATATTCCATAGGGGAGGGGAAACTCCGGTTTTCACATTCGTATAGCATGAAATTAATAGGTTTGATGTCCTCTTTTCAGACACACTTTGTTCAACTGTCTGGGGAACTAACCTTTGCCTTATTACGCCAACTCAGACTCTATTTTAGTCAACGCGACTGAGTATCTAAGAACTGACAGTTAGTCGCGAAACACAATATTTACCCAAGTTAAGAAACGGATATTAGGCTTCAAACCTAGTCATTGTATACCACTGTTTGTTGGTAGATAAATATGAGATTACTTTATATAAAGTCTTCGTTATAGAAATTATTGTGCTTATATTAGCATATGTTTTTGTGTTAAAAAACAATTGAAGGAATATCAGACCACTTGGACACATTATTTATGATTCGTTAACATGCTTTTTGGAAAATGTTACTTGGTTCAGATATGTTCAGTTGGATCAACGATGTGTATGGGTCTTATTGGCCCTATTAGACCCACCGAATTCGGATGTTGGTTCAATAAATTCACCCTCGTCCGTGCGTACGTGCGTGCATCTGTTCGGGTCTTTCTCGAAAACTAGTCATGGGATATTTTTTATACTTGGCATGAAGTTAGAGGTCATTAGTAAAAAGAATGAAACAGACGGATTTCTGGAGGAAAATCTGGTTTTCGAGAAAAAGTGGCTTAAGTGCCAAAATTTGGTAAAAAAAAATGTGGTTTTTCGTATTTTAAGGACAAAGTAGTCCATTAATGTGTAATTTTTATCTTAAAATTGTTCAACAAAATGTCCTACCTCTTTAAGCAAAAATCGCATAACTGGAAAAAAATCTGGTTCTCGTGATATTTTAAAAATGCTCTTAGGCAATCATATTGCACTATCTTCCAAATCTAAAAATATCATGAACCCCTTGGGTATATGAGCCGATATTTTGCAAGATGATAGACCTTAATGAGTATATCTTATGATGTCGAACATGGCCGAAAATGCCCAAATTAGGCCAACATAAACCTTTTTTTAATATTGCTGGAAAATTGATTTAAAGATTTCTTAGATTTTTTTGCATGAAGTTAGAGGGAAATATGGGAAACATTTCGCACATTGATCACTTTTTTAAGAAAATTCTGCTAAAAATTCTTATAGAGGTTCTACAATTTCTGCTTATTTACTTTGACTCAAATATCAAACATTTTCATATGACAGTTATGATTATTCGTCTTAATGATAATTCATCGGTAAGCCCACTCATGATTTTCTTGTTTTTTGATTAAAACTAAATTTTTTTCAATATCTTAACTTCTCTTTCCTTCTTAGTTTTACAAAATCAAGCATATTATCTTGCTTCCTGTTTTCTACATAAGATAGAAATGCCTTATATCCTTGTTGAAAAAAAAACTTTATCAAGGCTATATTTGGACAACTATATGTAATGTGGTTTTCATCAATTTAAGGGTCGAATGATGTTTAGTTGTTTATGAGAGGTAATGTTATTGTATGTTTATTAACCATAATAATCTTTTCAAAAAATATCTTATATCATCTATTTCCAGGTCCTCTTTAATAATAAATTTTCTAGGTCTGTCTAGATGTGCCAGACAACTCTATCGCGAATTTCGATCCGTCACATATCAAATCTCCGAACGTTTTTCTTTTCTTAGCGTTTGTTTCAAAATACCTTTCATTATTCATTCAATATACGTTTGATCAACTGTACTTCTTGGAAAGTCTATTCATATCCGTTCTTACTTAAGTCAACAGAGCATAGATGTTTATTAGGTTAAATTCACATCACCATTCATCAAAGGCTATTTCAATTAAAAAGCGAATACATGTTATCTTCTTCTACGTGGTCTGTTAAAGGTTTTTTTCTACTTGCGATTTCTAATTTAGGAATGAATATACATTATCATTACTATTTTTGGTCAAACAGAATAAAATGTTAGATGTTTATCTTTTTGGTGATTAACCATTCTCTCATTAACAATCATTTCTTTTATATCTTTTCTTATCTCCAGGAAGCTGCAAGAAAGGCCTTAAAGAGGGGGATTGGTGGAAAGAGCTTTTATTAGATTAATAAAATCCCCTACTTTTTATCTATTTTTTTATCTGAGTGTCTGAAGCAATACATTTTGAATAATCCCTAGTCTTTAGCTCTTATCTTTGTTTAATCTTTTCTTATCTACAAGAGGCAGGTACGAAAATTAAAGGAAGAAAAATGAAAGAAATAAGTTTGTAATCAGATATCCATTTGTTATTCGTTCCTCGTAATTCATCAATTTCTATTTTAGATTCTAATTTTTTTCTTTTATTTCTCCATTCATTCATTCCTTCCATTTATTTAAGGATTGACCTCAAATCATTGGGAAATTTTCTTTTTGATTGGTTAAAAATATTATCATGAACCATGGTTTAGTATGTAAACCTTTCAAAGAAATTTATTGCTTATAAGATTTTTTATTGTTTTTTTTATTTCCAAAAATGAAAATTTTTTGCTAAAGAAATTGACAATTATCCCATCTTTATTATACTATCCTCTTTGTTGAATCATACAATCCCATCTGAATATTAGACTTTTTATTATATTTGATTAAAATAGCGTATAAAAACGTTATATGGGAGTAACAACATAATCTGCTGCCTCCAGCTTTTGTTTTACATGATTCTATTGATATCTATCTCTTTCATGTAGTTTTTTACTTAATACATTTTTTCACTTTTCCATCATTCATTCATTCATGCATTCAAACTATTATTTCTTAAGTCGGTGAAGTATTGTCACCTTGCAGGTTTTTTGGCAATAGTTTACTTAATTTTTAAACTATTTTTTAATACTTTTGTTGTTGATTTCTAGAGAACATTCTGATTCATCAACTTAGATATTTACATTTTTGTTCTAACATATGATCCCCTATAAATACAAAACTAACCCCTCAAGTTTTTCTAGTTTCCATCCAAACTCAAATATTTTGTGAACAGATTTCCAAGATGATCAGTAAAAAAAGAAGTTTTAAATAAAATTGAAAGGTCACAAGTTTGACATCACATTTGTAATGATAATATTTATCAACAAATCCTCTAAAAATGAGTTTTATTTTTGATCATCCCTTTTGTCTTGGAAGGTATGTTTATGGTAACTGGATTTGTGCAAAACAAAAAAAAGGGGTTGGAAACTCCAATGATGTAAAAACAACTCCAGGGCGTTTTCACATTTAAGATATATTTTTGTTGTGAAAAGTGGAGGGCACTTTTTTTTCTTTTCTAAACATTTTTGATTTCATTTTTTTAGATACAAATATATTTAAAAGAGATTTGAAAGAGATTTTTTGTGATTAACTTTGGAATTGATTGGATACATGACTAAAAAAGATTACCTCAAAATCTCGTTTACATGGATAAACAGACAGACGGCGTTTCTGATTGCCAGGAATACGGACAGACACATCTAAATATTACAAA
Organism: Nanomia bijuga; assembly: GCA_032273505.1. Classification (NCBI taxonomy): domain Eukaryota; kingdom Metazoa; phylum Cnidaria; class Hydrozoa; order Siphonophorae; family Agalmatidae; genus Nanomia; species Nanomia bijuga. The sequence goes on along the minus strand of JAUKPT010002214.1, from coordinate 4,870 downwards.
CTCCATGTTCCGTATTGTCGTACCGCTGCTATGTAAAGAATTCGAGAACAACACTAGTACTAGTACCCGAGACTTTTATAACATATGCTGCCATCTTAAAGATGCAACACAATTCATAAATACGACTCATTTTGAAAATACGACGGAGCTTATATGTCGATATTACCAATCGATCGGTTCCGAAAACGGCCTGTGCGTACAAAATCCTGGACCTAAAGACATACCGACTCACAACGTCTTCCTGCCGTTCATTTATATCGTTTTAATACTACTTTCTCCACTCGGACTTTCAGCGAATACTTTAATCATGATGACTGTGTACAAAGTCAAACGTCTTCGTAATACGACGGGGTACTTTATATGCAATTTAGCTTTCGCTGACGTACTGTTGATTATAGAAATGTTGCTTTACTTTATATTGAATCAAACAAACGCCATGAATAAAACGAATCATAGAGTTAAAAAATTCATATTCCCATCTATTGATATCTTCTTGGGATCTGCATCTTTATTACTGGTGACTGCGGTAAGTGTAGAGCGTGGTATTGCTGTAGCGAGACCGTTAAAATATCCTAGGTATTTGAGTGAAAAAAGAGCTAAAATGTTAGTTATGTCTATATGGATATACTGTTTTATACTGTTCTTGTTTGGTGTATTAAGGATATGGATAAAGAACCAACATTATTGCAAGATTTTCTTTTATATTACAGTGACGTTAAGCTTCTTTATTCCTTGTATATTTGTCGTGACGTCATATAATGTTATCGTATTTTCTGCTTTAAAGACTATGAAAATGGAGAAGAAGATATGTAAGGTTATAGTTGCTATCAGTATATTGAACGATCAGAAATTAGATCAAGCTACAACTGTACGTCCAAATAGATGCCGTGAACTAAAAGTTGCTATCAAAGTAGCAACATTAACGATACCGTTTGTTTGTGGATGGGGTTACTTCATGGTATCAAATGTCTACGAATTAGCCTCGTCGTTTAAGTTTGAAGGAATGGCTAGTATCATGATTATATACTTACCTTACATAATTGCTTGTCTTAATCCATTGACTTATCTTATGTTTACACGAACTTTAAGACAAAGCACGTGGATGATACTATCTAGGTCAAACACCTGTATGAAAATATTCAAGCTACTTTGCCGGAAACGACGTGAAAAAAATACTGAACCACCGATCCGTGCACGACTTTTACCACGTGATCGGTTGAAACAAATGCAGTTTTCCTCTCAACATTCAAAATGGTTAGAATCAAAACAAGTCCAAACAGTTATTTAGGACTGGTGATGTCATTGTATATATACACACATGATTGTAAACGAAAACGAAAATGATCTGAAAGATGTAAATGTATAATTATATGAAAATCTCATTGCTTTCTATTTCTAAAAAATGATTTGTAGACTTATTTTGTCTGGTTTTGGAATTCATATCTCTTGCATTTTATACCCCTTCTTCCCTTAGATGTATTGATATTAAGTTTCGAAATTCATCATATGTTTACCACCACCAAAAGCAATATCAATGGTATCAGAAACTTTGGAACTCACCCACAACCCTGTAAAAAAACTGTCTGGAATCATCACTGTATCATCGGTCTATTTTTTCATCCGGCTGTATTTTTTAATCAAAGTTTCTGATCATTCTACATACTATTATCTACATTCCCTGAAAATTTTAAGTTCATAACATTTTTAGAAAGTGAGATATAAGATTTTAAAGCTTTAAAGCTTGATTTGTGACTAGAATATTTAATTCAATCATGATTTTTAGTCTTCATTTTCTCAAGATTTCTAGTGTCAATTTTTTTAAAAATTCAATATATCATAGAGGATGATACATTCTGTTACTATGCAAAATTAGAATGTAAACTGTATACGTCTTCGTGTTTTTGTGAAAAACAAAAAAGTGTGTAAAACACCACGAAAAAGTTAGCGAAAATTTTCAAGAAAATTTCTGATCATTCTACATACTATTATCTACATTCCCTGAAAATTTTAAGTTCATACCATTTTTAGAAAGTGAGATATAAGATTTTAAAGAAATTAGCCTACACATTTCAGCCAACGCTAATTCATCGTAGATCAAAGTTTCTAGTCCGTTTGTTATAGAAGTCCGTGCATAGCCATAATCATAACCATAATTATTGCCAAAGCTAACTGTCTGGAATTATCACTGTATCTTCAGTGTATTTTTTCATCCGGCTGTATTTTTTAATCAAAGTTCATTTCTCTGGACATTTTATCACTTTACTATTTATTAATTCAATCAAAAAATATCTCAAAAAAATATTCGGTAAGTATGCCAGTCCAAATAACTTTTCCAGTAAACATGTGGAGTTCACTAGGACACTGAGGCAGAGGATTTATAACAAGGCTTAGATGGTGATAACATCACAAGGATTACAAGGACACTTGTCCAAAGTGCCTTTTCAAGCATTCTTTACTGGTTGGACTAAATTCCAAAAATGCCGCAGCGAAGAAACCTTATCTTTAAAAAAAAGTCTCTGAGCAGAGAATCCAGCTATTTTGAGCGATAACAGTAATGATAGTTATACTATCAACCAAGAAACCAATTTTTTTGGTGGACCAATTACTGATGTATGTAATGTATGTTAAAAAAGTCCTTTATTATCTATGCGTCCACGTGATGCTCATTGTCAGTTGGGATAGCCTTATCACAATTACTTGCCAAAAAGGAAGTACTAGATGGGATGTCCCATGCTTCATATACCCTATCAGCACATATCATATTTACAACAAAGAGATTTTTCTACCTTGCAAACATAAATGAGCAAGACACGATTACTTGAAAACTCAATTGTTTTTAATCGCTTTTGTAGAATAGAGGTTGGTACAGAAGGTAAACAATATTATGTTTAGACTTACTGATGCTAACAATATGGCATTAAAGGCGATCATACAGCAGTGAAATAATATTTTCATGAAAGTCTTATCTTGTTATTTCTCGACTCTTGCCAACCTGTTAAGATGACAGTGGTGCGTTGATGCAGTTATTATAATTAAAGATTAGAACAATGAAGTGGAGTGATTATGTATACCCACCCAAATCGTATTACTTAAATGCTAAACAGAAGAGAAATGATGCTGATTTAAATATTTTCAAGTGCTGTTGAATGTGTTGAATTATGAGGAAGTGAATTTAATAGTATTGTGTGAAACTTGGAACAGAAATGGTAATGTTGATTGGTGCATGATAAGTAAACTGTCTGTGATGATTTTAATATAGTTTCTGAATCTATTTTGGTGTCATATAGATTTGACTGTAAATTGCAGGGAGAACGTCAAGAATAATATTGAACCCTGTCAAATATATCAAATGATCCCAAGTAGTGATCAGGATAGTTTCTGTGCACGGTTTTGCGAACTTAACAGGGAAAAACTCTTCTTAAACGTAAGTGAATAAGCTGGTTTAGCAGAGTAACAAAACTATAGAAACGCGAAGAGGGAAGCCCATTTTCTATTTTCCATCTCAATAGTTTCTATTGTTCCTATTGTTTCCACTGCACTATCGCCACTCTGCTTAAACTTACTATTTTCTACGTTATTCTTCTTTCGGGTTCCAGCGTAAAACTCCAAAAGTGGATGGAAGGCTTGCGTGATTAATTAATTTGCACTTCCACGTGATTTGACGCATACTAATATCGATAACTTTAATTGGATTAGCCGAAAAGTTTTATGACCTCATTCTTATAAACCAATTAAATCTGAGCGTCTAAATTTATCACGTGTGTAATTAATACCGGAAAACATTTTTTGGATGATATAAGAAAAACAGCTGATTGATTTTCATCAAAATTTATTTGGAAATGATACATCTACATACAATACATAAATATGAATGAAACAAAAAGAACAAAAAAATCATTTCTTTTATACGTTCAACAAAATAAAACACGCTTGAAATTTATATGCTATTCCTATTACAAGGACATCGCCAAAATATTCGTTAATGTCATCTATGATTGTTTTAAGCTCCTGTGTATCTGCGAAGGCTTTTTTGCTAAATCCGTCTGAAGATTTCATACTGAGTTTGACATCTTTTATAGGATGCGAAGTGTCGAAATTATCTACTTTGACGTACAAGTTTTGCCTAATTTTTGTTCTCATCTAGAAATAAGCAATTTAAGCAAAACATGCTTTTCCAAAACGTGAAACTTATTGATGAATTTTTTTTATAATGATATAACATCTACTGATTATTTACAAAATTCGTTCAAAAATATATAAATTACGAAAAAACGATCAAAAATAATTCGTTTAGAATTTTTCATTCTAAACTTGCCTAGCTTGTCTAAATTATACTGAAAAAAAACTATTCACTATTTTTTTTTATAGATTTTTTACAACGACTAAAAAAACTCAACTTCAACTTTTTCAAAGAGCAAAAAAGAAAAACTGAAACAAGTCAATATAATATAGCAAAAAGAAATAAATGATATACTAGTAGAGTATAGAAGTATAGATGTGGACCAATAAAAAAAGGCAGAAAAAATATGTGTGAAGATTTAAGAAAGTTAATAATTCCTACTTATACTGTTTAGTTAAATGATTTCCTAATTGAAAGTCATTGCTATTTTCTTAGAGTTAGTTAGTATCATTTTCTAAACGAATATATTTTCTTTAGAATCCATTTCAAACGAACATTTTAAAAGATTTTTTTTTTTAAATAATTTGTTAATCGTTTAGCTAGCTAAAATCGAAAGGAAATGGAAAGTGTATAAAATTCACCGTAAGAAAATAATCATTATAATAATCATAAACATAATCATAATCATAATCATAATCATAATCATAATCATAATCATAATCATAATCATAACCATAATCATAATCATAA
>JAUKPT010002213.1:0-13599 GCA_032273505.1 Nanomia bijuga | reverse complement strand
CCCCCCCCCCCCCCCCCCCCCCCCCCCCCCCCCCCCCCCCCCCCCCCCCCCCCCCCCCCCCCCCCCCCCCAAAATTTCCGGGGAGTAAATATCCGGGAGCCGCATAAACGGCAACTTGAGAAAAAAGGCAATCAAATAAAAGTGAGAAAATAAGCTTGAAGTTAATATACAGACCAATTCAGATAAAAAAAACTTTGAGTTCTTACCATGGCGTTCCTTAAGGGCACATTGGTATAAGATCAAATGTACTTGGAACCGATGGTTTTTATATGCCTTCTTTAATTTCTCTCTTTCTTTCTACAAAATGTTACATTGATTCAAATCTTATCTTTTTTCGAAGAAGAGAAATAATGTTTCATAAAAAGGATCCATAATTCGATAATTGATATGAGAAACGAAACTTTCAAATCTGAAATGAACGGAATTAGTCACCATATTTTGATTTATAGTTCACACTACTCGGATACCATGTTTGTTTTCTACAAAAAGTGGTGGTAGATGGATAGTGATCATCGAATCTGTACTACAAAATAAAACCTTTAATGACGAGTGACGAGTGGTCAATCTTAGATCGAATCATTCGTTCTTGAGTTATAGGAGTAGAAAACCTCTTAAAGTTTCAGCAAATCAAGAGGTTAAGAGGTAAACTTTTAAGCTACGTTTACACTTACACATCTCAAGTTAAGAGACTAATTTACATTACGTCACGGGAATGATTATTTGTGGCATTTTGGCTCCAAAACCGTGCAAAGTCTTGTTTTTATTACTATACGTATAATCGATCGGATGGCTTAATAACAAGTGCTTTTATTTCACGCGTGTTAGAATATGTTGACGAGTCAAATTACATGAATTTGAACAATACCTGATTATTTATAACCATTCTTTATAATACAATCGTGCATTCTGAAACTGACGTTACGACATACCTTCAAAAGAATACTTGCTTTGCAGTGTGCATACTTTGTGCGCATCGTTAAGTTGATAATGGAATGACTTACCGTCTACTACATTGTGTTATATTAAATAGAAATTGTTAGGTATGAAACATGTTGTTAAACGTGTGAGCAAAAATCACCCTGTGGAATGTATTTAATGCATCGAAGTACTGTATTGTACCTGTAAAACAAGTAGAAGACTTCACTAATTATTCACGCGCAATTAAGTTATCACTTTTCCTTTTATAACATTACGAATTATAAAGTTATCAAATTCTCTCTGGTGAATAATTATGAGCTCGAAATTTAGGCTGATGGTAAATCACAACACTATAGAAGTGTATGATATGCTACAAATTGAGTAATCACATAAAGACTAAAATCATAGTATTTTGAGCTGCAAAATGGTGGAAATATGTTTTTTAGGGAACATTTCAAACTAAATTCCTCTGTAACTGCATGGCGCCATCAAATTTCGCCTCTCAAGTCACACAATTGTCCACAGATATAAAAGAAAGGGTCATCATTCTAGCGGGATTTTGAATGGAAATCCCGATTTCTTTTCCATTTTTAGATGTAGGTAAAATATGGTAAAAAAACATTTTCCAAACAACTTATTACGAGTATACATCTTTATGTCTAGTTCGATAAGAGATTTGTAATATGGAACCAGAAGTGATTTTCAAGGTTTAAAGAAGAATAACTGAAAATCATCGGGGTATTATCGAGGTATCATGGTATATCCAGAAACTTTAAGCTTGGTATCACATGTGCATTATGAGCATAGCACGAAATCCAACATACAATAACTTACAATGAATTATTGACTCTTAATAGCATAAAGAACACAATGCCCATATTTCCCCAAATAATTACACCCAACAGATGAAATGTTCCTTACACATTTTGGACATGTCACGGAAAACCACTTTTTGAATGGATTGATCAAAGATCGCCCAACACAAATTTCTGTCGGCAAGATAATGGCCCGTATTTTAGTAGATCTATGCTTCCAAAGATTTTTACTTGATACTATTTCTTTTTATGTACCCCCTTTCTCCCTCTGGAGAACCCGTATAGTAGAAGTCTTTGTTCTTTCGTCTGGCTCACCCTGATAAATTGGTTGTGTACGTGAAATTTCTTCTTCAGAGCAACCTTCCAATACATCGATTATCCTAGTTATTGATTAATTAATCTAAAAGTGATATCGTGTCATAAGCTTTTAATCGATGCTTCTGGAGAATCCAGGTTTATTTATTTTTGAATAAATTTGTGACATTCCTCGAAGATAAAAAGAATAATCAAATTACGTATATATTCAAATCAACTTCTGATGAAACTCTGATGATATAGATAAGAAAACACTTAAGAATAAATCAGAAATCAAAGTGTCCATTATATGAAACCATTATCAAATTTGCTTTCAATGAAAACCAGACTAAACTGACCATCATTGATTTTTTCTTTCAAAACCTCAAAACCTCCCCTTCCTCAAAATGTATGAATGTTGTTTACCAACAGTTTTCCTGACACTGATTTGTTTACAAATAATATCAACAACACTGTGATTAAACAAACAAAATGTTATTCTGTACTGGTCTCACATACACTTTTTAATACGCAACTCTGTTGCTTCGCTCTGAGCTCTGAAATTTCGCAACAAAAACGAAGCTCCTATAGGAAAAACTGAGGCCGAGAGGATCCAGAGTGAAGCGAAAAGGGCTTATATTCCAGTCAGATTCTAATGTCTTCTTTATAATCTTGAGTTATTTGAATTTTTCATTGGAAATTCTCCAATTAATCCTTTTTTGCCCATGTCAGAAATATTCCCCGGTCCGCCCCTGGAGATCTCATAAAAATGTTAAACAATAAAGGCTATAATGTGACTTTATAAACGCAACATCCATTTTTCACACAATATAATCATTTATTTTCTTAGAAGTGCAAAATAGTTCACAAAGAAATTCGGTTATGGTGTGACCAATGTTAATTTGACGGTTGATCATGAAATATTCAACAATTTTTAGTCAAAAATGATGAATTATACCCTTATTTTGAATATTTTAGATATTTTTGACATTACAATTGTTTTAGATATTTTAGATATTTTAGATAATGATAATTGTATTAGAACTTTACTAATTTTATAAAATTAATCTCGAAACATGCGAATATTGAAACTAAATTTTCTATCGCATATGAGATGCTTGTTCATCTAAATTTCTTACCAAAAGTACCAAAATAACCCTTGATAGTACCATGATTAAAAGATTGAAAAAATCATTTCTACTATCAGTCCATGTACATGAACAAAATCAGACATTGATGCCCTTGATAAAATTAAAAGATCAACATGAATAAGATCAAAAAGAGTATGATTGGCAGTGGCGGATCTAGCCTAAGCTCTGCAAAAACATACTTTAGGACCTATTTTTCAGAGTGTTCGCCTTCATCTTCAATCCAGTTTGACAAATTATAGAGCCACCTGCCAAAAACTATATTTAACGCCTAACAACCACCACAACAAAGGAAAAATTATGCGATACATACCCTCAGTAGCATTTCAAATATATTTTCTAGCCAGGAACAAATTGAATTAATTTTTTTTGTATATATATTATTTAATTGTACCACGCTTTCAGTCAGGATGGCCGAGTGGTCTAAGGCGCTGCGTTCAGGTCGCAGTCTACTCAGGTAGGCGTGGGTTCAAATCCCACTTCTGACAAACCTTTTTGGTGTTGAGGTCTTAAAATCAAGTTTTGAACATGTTCAGAGAGTCATAATAAATTCTCCTCCACTTTTTTTTTTTCATTTCAAATAACAATTCAAGAAGAAAACTTCTGTTGGTAAAGATGCCATTTAACAATATATTATATGATTACTAAAAGCTAAATATATCCTCCCAACAGCAATACTATTTCAAAGTCAAATATGTTTGTTCACAGATAACTTGTGGTTTATTTTAACAAACAGTTCAAACAAATTTCAATTTTTTGATCAAGGTTTGGCTCAATACATGTCAATTTGATTGTATTGTGTCGTTTTATCAAAATCAACGTGATATCTTCGCCATAGATAAAGCAAGGCTTATTAAATAAACTAATATATTTGTGATATTTGAGATAGAATGTTTCTTTACTAATATTTAACTACTTTTTTTTCGTTCAAATATTATCTTAAATTTCTCTGATCAGTTACAGTATAGACATTCGAAGAGCAATGATATGAACAATAGCACTCGAGAAGTTTCCAGTCTATATTTCTATCAATCGTCTATCGTTACAGACAAAATGTACGTCTGCATTGCAGGCATTATTTTTACTCTATTGGATGTTTATTAGCTGTCTTCAAGGAATTAACGGGTCTTTCATAAAGCACACGATAATCTTTGATAAACATAAAACCAGTATTGATATTAACAGAACACTCTTTAAAGTGAAGACGAATTTACAACATTCTTAATTATTCTAAATAAGTAATTTTTAGTTAATTCATTGTATATAAAAGAAATTGTTTTTGATTGTGAAGATATTATATATCTAAAACATTTATCTTATATTTTATATCTTCAATTACAGTAATGATCGTTTTTGAATGTCTCACCTATGTCCGTTCAATGTATAACTTATTCTTTTTTCGTAGGTGAACATACCACCTTTTTCATATCGTTTAAGTTTTAATTTGATCAAAATAAAACTAATAATTTATATAAAAAATCCATGATCGTTATCAAATCATGAATTTCTCTTAATTTTAATAATCATTATTCAAACAATTATTAGAAACTCATAATATGTTTACAATCAAAAGAAACCACTTAACAATTGTCATTGATTAAAGTTTTTTACAGAATATATCAAACTAGTTCAAACAACGTTGATTACCGACGAAAATTACGTATTTACTGTTGTGTAAGATGCGCGCGCAGAATGTTTGTGAAATTGCGTAAAGAGGTATCGTTTCGATTTTATCAACTAATGGAGTTCAAATTATATACTTCAACCCATTCTCATCGTAGCAATCCTTCCTATTTTTCCAGGTGCTACAAGTCAAGGTGGTACAAGTCAAAGTGCTTATAAAAAAGAAAAAGAAAAATATATTAAACTTTTCACAAACTTGTCAAACATAAAAAACATAGTATAAAAGAATGACTTAGAAAAACAATATTGTCACGTGAAGAATTTTCTCATCCTTTCCAGTTTTGTTTCGCTTCTGTGGTCAAACAAATTTCGTTTTCCTTGCAAGACACCTTGTGTATTGACTTGAAAAGCAATTTTAGTCAAAATTTAAAATTCAAAGAAATCGAAAAAAATTGATCGAAGAAAGTATGATTTATGACCTATAGGTGGTAATGTCTAACTATTCAATATTTGAGAATTTTGATCACATCTAAGTTTCTGAAACTGCCTAATCTCGTATTATATGGTGTCCCAGAGAGGGGAAAATGTGACCAGGAAAATATTTGTAGGCTAACTACGGCTTCTAATGGGGGTCAAAACCCACCAGGGTCACACATATCACTCAATAATTATCACCGGGATCGGTCAATCGTATTATTTCCACCAGGGACTCTATTCTTGGTATGAAAGAGCCTCTTTCTATAATGATAAATACTTAAAAAAAATAAAGATTGTACGTCTCCTTTTCATCACAAAATCAACATTTTTAGTACTAGAAGAAGCATTTTGAGTAATCCAATTACAAATTTATATTTTTTCAACTTTTTTGGCTATTCTAAGCCGATTGGTTCGAAAATAATCCCTCAATTTTACATTTTGTGGAGTCATAATATCATAAGTGTTTTTTCTTTCAAAATGCAAAATTTCAAAGGTTTTCGAAAGAGTTTAGAATGTCGAAACAATCATTAAATAGCGTTTCTGGCTTTTTAACTTTTTATCACCTTTTAAAACAAAAATATATATATATAGGTTGAACTATTACATGATATAAGTACATGGAGGCCAGAGCAGACCAGAAAAAAATTAAATAGAAAAATAAATCTCTAATTCAATTCTTAGATATACTGTATAAATTCAATTGTGCAATTAGGCTTCTCGAAACGTTCAATAATAAAGTTTCTTTTTTCCTTCATAGAAGTAGATTCTTAACAAACAAGCATTTTTGAAACGCGATCTGCTTAGGAAGTAAAAGGTTTAAAAGACGAATGAAAGAGTGTAAAAATTGTTTGTCAACAAGTGTTATAGGGGACACCTTTTTATGGACGATTTCAAATGGAAGTCAGTAGGAGGACATGGTTCATATTGACAACACTCATAAAACAAACGTATTCCATAGTTGAGGTTGTCTTTTTCGCCTTTAGACCAGTAGGTATCTACTGTCAAAAAGTGAAATTTTCAACCTCTTTCTCAACCTTCCATCCCACTAGTCAAAAATTAATAGTGAAGATCTCGATGATTTGGTCAAGATCTGAGGTAAGATGAAAATGTTTATTCGATTAAAGTTTAATACACCCTTATAAAGGCTGAAATTTAGTGAAAAATAAAATCCAACTGAGGAGAAAAACGGCTTGTTTTAGTCACTTAAAAATATTCAAAAAAAAACATTTTGAAGGTTGAAATACTACAATGTACTTTGAGCACCATACCATACCATTCTTTATCGTCCTTACCCGCATGAAATTTTTTTATGTACATATTTTCTAAAAGTATGTTCAAAACTCATTATTTTTAGCTTTAAACACAAATTTTTCTATAAAAATAGTATAATAAATAATTATAAAATATAAATAATTATAAAATACCGCCTGCCCGCATCGATTTATATAAAAAAAGGACGATAAACTCATTTTTTCACAGACCTTAAATGAAATATTTAACTAGTTTAACTCAACGTTAATAGGACCTTTAACTAGTAATTAGCAGCTATGTTGACGTTCTCGACACTTATTTCACGAATCTGAAGTCGTATTTCTTATATCATTTAGAATATTTTGTAAAGTTCTACCGTAAGTATCACTTTCTATTAAACTCTACAGTTTTGTTTACAAAATGAATAGAATTATTTCACATAAATTGAAAGTACCCAACATCGCGATTTCCTCGATTGTTTAAGATCTCCTACTCTTTATCTGGTAGGGAACCAAACAATTAAATGTTAGATATTTTATGACAATGTTAACACAAGTTTTTTGTAAAATTAAAACTATTTTCAAATGCGTTTTTACGAAACATTTTAGTCGATCTTTATATCTTTCACTCTTGTCTCAGTTCCCCGATGAGATCCACCCTAGTGGCTACCCAGATGAGAGAGTCTGTCTAAAATCATCACCCCAGTGAACTTTGAAGTTTTTTTTCAACCCCAGTCAAATTTTGAAAATAAAGTTCATTCTCCAGTCATTTTATACTTCACCCCACTGACTATTCATTAATTTTATCAAAAAAGTATTCCGCCCAGGTCAGAATCCCCCTTACCCCGATTAGAACTATAGCCTAGATTACAACCCCGATGAACTTTTGGAGACCAAAACGGGGACAACTGAGACAAGGGATTCTTTCAATGTAATATCGGTAAATAAAGGTATGTGCATAAAACAAATTTCCACTAAGACTTTAAAAGAAAATTTCCCACTGCAGTAGTTAGACATCATGTAGTTCTAGCAATATTTCATAAATCATGTTGAAAATGCAGTTGTTGCGACAATGATACGGAAAGTGTTTATTAGCTAGATATTAAAATATAAGAGAAACTAAAGATGTAGAACAATTTCCAACATAATATACGTACATCTAGGGGGGGGGGGGGTAACTGATATGATAAGTTATCATGGGTGTGCCGCGGAAACAATTTATCATACACTCTATTTTAAGGGATCTTTTTTATGACACCTTTTTCAGCGAATTTTTAGCTGATTTTGTTCAGAGCATGAGCAAATACGCGCAAAGTAAGTTCCTATAACTCTTTAACAAAAACTTTTACTGCTCCAATCGCACTCATTAACCGTTTTCATACCCATATTTACAGAAATCGAGCGTCAAAAACTGACTAATTTCCTCGGCACATCCTGTCAGCGTTAATATACAAGTTACCCCCTGAGACGTACATTTTGTATTTCTCAAGGCTATCAAGGAGAAGGTATTGCATTCCTATCAAAACTAGCATTTTTGAAGGCCTGATTGGTGCAGCACTTAGTAGTGTTCGAAATACTTAATTTTAAGGATGATCAATTTTTGAGACATGGCTTATACTTTACACGAGAAGCATTGAAATACACATATAAACTGTTTTACAAAATATTCTTTATTCATTTTATACTTCTCGAAGAGAGAGAAAGTAGCTCCAACACTTAATTCCAAATTCTTTAATAAATATATGAATAATTTTTTTCTGTTTAGCTGATGAATAACGTATTAAGCGAAAAGTTGCTTTTCTAAATGAAACTGTTACCTCCATAGCACAAATCTACATCACATGGCAGTTTCAAAGTTTAAATTCTTTTTTTCTTCCCCAACAACTCCTTCTTCTTCTCCTTCATCTTCTTCTTCTTCATTTTCATTTCCGTCTTCTAAAGCTAATGGCGCATATGTATTTTCACTTTCTTCCTCACGTTCTAAACGGTCACGCTTGTAAAAAAATTCAAAATTCGCAACAATGACTGGTACCGGAAGTGCAATTGTAAGTACTCCACTCACTGCACATAAACTGCCGATAACTTTCCCGAGCAGTGTAATTGGGGCTTTGTCGCCATATCCGACTGTTGTCATGGTAACAAGCGAATACCAGAATGCATCTGGTATACTCCTAAAATGGGCTTTATTCACACTCTCTTCTGCATAGTAAATGGCGCTAGAAAACAATATGACTGCTATGAGAAGAAAGAAGACCAACATACCTAATTCACTTATACTCGCTTTTAGCGTGTGTCCTAAAATTTGTAGTCCATTTGAATGTCGAGATAGTTTAAATACCCGAAAGACACGTACCAAACGTACAACGCGTAGCATTGGTGATTTATGTCCGTCTGTTATTGTCAATATGATAAAATAAGGTAAAATTGCTAAAAGATCAATAACGTTCAAGAATGATTGGACGAAGATCCGTTTATTTGGAGCTGTTATGAGCCGGATGACGTACTCCACAGTAAACCACGTAATACAACAAACCTCCAGGGCAAACCACGCGGGTTGGCGTCGCTGTTTATCTGCCAGCTTCGAAATGAGAGTTTTTGAAGTCGAATTGCTCTTAGTCCCATTGATAGTATACGGATCATCTTGAAACATAGGCATCGTTTCCATACAGAATATAATAATGGAGACAGCTATAACACCTATGGACCAGCATGCGACGAATCTTGCAGCCGAACTCGAGTCCGGCTCTTCAAACAATTGCCAAATCTTCCTTTGCCAATAGTTTTTTGGTAATTTTGGGACTTTTGCAATATAGCCTTCTTTTCGTTTTAAATTCATCACAATGTGTTCACCCAAATCAAAGAATATGATTTCAGCCACGAACATGAACATGGGCACGTTCGGCGGACGAATAAGAATACCGCCGGATTGATAGTAATACAATATCGCTTCAAAACTTGAACTACTTCTGTCAAAGAAATAACAGTTCTTTGATTTCACGTAATACATTTTACGACGTTCTTTATTACCAAGTAAAGTCGTTGGGAATTTTTCCAACGTACTTAGCAACGTTTCGTAACGCATTCCGCATACGTTGATACAAATAAAATCATCGTCATCAAGGTAACAGATTTCCTTAACCAAACTTGTACTAATCCCATTTGTGTACTGGCTCATTTTCTTTTTCCTTTCTTTTCTTTTACTTCTTCTTTCTAATAATAACTTCTCAAATTCTTGCTACAACATCGTATTGCTATAAGCAAATAAGTCGCTTACTATCTTGATGTTCATGAATTAAAAACTTGCTTTATTATTAATAAGAACAAAATAATATGCTTTAAAAACACAAAATTTCAAATAGACAAATAGACATTATATTCGAGGTTGAAATTGAAAAAATTTCATGCACTCATATTAACACCTTTTTGATAAACAATTTCTGCGTACATACAATTCTTCAGAAATATTTGCTTCTTTTTCCAATTTCCTCTTTTTCTTTTTTCAATATTCCACTATCACTTGTTTTTTATTATAACATATCTTTAACTTTCGACGCAAACACTTGCGTTCGGATAATATTAGTACTGTGAAATATCAGCTCCTTAAATCCCAAAATTCAACGATGTCTGGTAATAAAATTACTAATACGTCGTAAATAATTCAGAAAATATGCGAAATAGAAAAACAGTGATTAATTTGTTTTACTATAACACGGGGGTAACGAATAAATATTTTTTTTATCATGAAAAATGTTTTTTTTACTAAAGAGTAAAAAGTAGGAATAGAAATTGATATATGTTGCCCCAAGTTAAAAGGCATTGAATAGATTATTATCTTTTATTGTATTGAATTTTTATTGAACTGGCTTTTTTTTTAAATAAGTTTTTTTCAAATATACTCTCAAGTTTCAATTTTACAGTTCAATATAAAAGCATTGAGAGTCGTTGTAACAATAGGGGCGTGAAAGATATAGTTTTTTTGTTGTTTTATTTATTTCAAAGAACTTTTCATTTATCTGGGATACTGAATAAATAAAAAATACTCTCATAAAAATGCTATCGTCAGCATTTTTTTCTTAGTCCAAATCCATGAAATAAATTCTTTTGTCTGTATTGATAAACATGATCTTGGTTTGGAAGACAGGTTGATTTAGCTTTAATATTTGTTTAGAATCTTTGAATAATCCATAGTCTCAGAAAATGTAATTTTCACTTTAATCCAGGATTTTCAAAAGTTTTTTTTAAAAATCACATATCCCTCACATCCCTAAAAAAAATGAAAACAATTGACTGTCCCTTGGTCAGGATATAGCAATAAGCATTTCCTGGTCATAATCTTTGTAGACAATAATTGTGACGACAATCAAATAAGGACTCCTAAAGACTCAGGAGAACGGGGAAATTGCCACAAAATTCAACCAAATTCCCCGGGTGAATCTATGTTATGAGGGTAATTACTGTTATATTTATAGTATTTCATACATTATTCCTGCCTGTAAATTCGACTCCTTGACCCATAAGAGTCATAGTTGAACCCTGGACTGATCCTTTCAAACAAATTTTTTTTACTAAACAAACACTGTTTCAAAAAGACGGATACTAGTGGGTACAACCCATTGAATGCTGAACCATTCAAGTCTTGTGATTGGAATAATTTATTGGAATAATTTATGTAGGAGGAAACGGAAAACAGATTCCAAATGAAATTCTGGAGAATACACAATGCAACAAGTTTTGGTTAATCTGTAAAATGTTAAAACCAACATATTTATCTTTGTGTAAAGAATCTTGATATTTGTTTATCACGTATTCTATCATCAGTTGAAACAAAAAAAAAAGGAATTTAATGGAGAGTAACTGCTTAAAATCTCAGTCAATACTGGACACACAGAGTAAATATTTTCCTTCAGACAAAATCAAGTCTCTCTTCAATCTGACTTCTAAGAAAACAAAGAATCACATAGACTAAATATTTCCCCCGTTTTTTTTAACATCCTCTGAGACAAAAATAGACTAAATATTGTTCCTGTTGTATAAAGCATTAGTCTATAACATTCTGCTTCTTGGCATTCTATTTCGTTTTGTTTTGTTTTTGTTTTCCTTCTGCTTCTCTAGAAAGTAAACATGGTGTTTAATGAAAAAAGTTTAGCATATTCATTTTCTCTCAAAAGAATTATGAATACCTTAGCGTAGAGGCACTTATCAAATAGATTAGTTTTTATGCAAAGGAAACATACAAAATGGCAATGAAAATTGTGTCAAAATTACGATGTTATAATGTACAAAATGTTGTTATTTTCGTATCAGGATATGCGTTTGTTGTGCAGTGGCGGATCTGGCCGAATTTCTGACTGTCTTCAAAAGTGGTATTTGCCCCTAGTGGTTAATGGTTAATGGCTAATGGTTTGCACTTATGTTTGAACAGCTATGCACAAGTTCTTTACGTACTTATCGAGGCAATAGCTTAAGACCCACCTATTGTTTCGTCAACTACCAATTGACTACCCAATTTTTCTCACATGGTATGGGTCGACCTGTCGGCATTGCCTAACGATAGTTAATGTGCCCTCGCTTAGAGCCCGAGTTGGGTGCATTTTTATTGCATCATTTTTAACAACCGCGTCCCCCATCCAGTAAGTATCTCTCGACGACGATGCTTAACTTACATGAATGGAAGTGTGCTGAAAGATGAGATACCACTACCCGTTGGTGTCTCCGTATTGGACCCAATTGAAAATTGAAGGAATGGCAACTCGGAAACGCATACTGCATGACCTAAATTTTCCAGAGTGCTTGCCCTTATCTTGAATCCAGTTTAACAATTTATATGTTCAACTCAGTCTTAAATAATAAAAACCTGTCAAAATAGAAATGAAGACACTGAAAACAATCCAGATCCACGCCACTGTTGTAATATAATTCTTTTTTGAGAAACTCTTCAAAATCTAATTTCAATGCAGTTTTGAATAGTGTTTCCAACCCCCACCTATTCTTCAACCCGGAAATAACCAAAATATAAAACTAAAGAATCATGCTTTCTTTCTTTTTCCTTTTCTTTTTTTCTATTTTCTCTTAAAAATTGCAAACAACAAGTCAAGCTATTTTGCGTGCATTTTCAATTGTACAACATAAACAGTTTCATGTTTTTCATAAATTTATATTTCTCTAAACAAGTCAATTTATTAAGATAACTTCTTTACAGAAGATAAACCATAAACAGAGTGTTCAAGAGAACGAAATGTTTAAGAATATATCAAATTTAGTTTGAAAAGTTTCATTCTTAAGAGCAAAATAAACAGCTTCAAATTTTTGTCTGATATATATATATATAAAAGAAACTTATCGACTCTTAAGATATCTCGACAACTCTAAATCAGGGTAAATTAGCTATGCAACGGCTAAGGCTGAGAATCCACTAAATGTTTTCCAAGTTAGAATGAAATGTGACATCTATTTTCGATAGTTGAAAGTATTTCCATCCAAGGCTCAACAAACTGGAGTTGCTTACATGAAAGTAAATAATAAAAGAAAATAATACTTAATCAATATCATAATTCCTACAAAACTTGAATTTCTAGCTTATGGCGGTCCTCGTAGAAATGATCTAGTAAAAGAAACAGTGTAAAACAGACATCAGTTGAAGCTCTCAGTTTTTTAGACACAGAGAATAACACGTCAACAAAATGATCATTTCCATAGGAGATGTATACAGAGTTATTATTTATTCCGATATCTTATTATATTGAGCAGTACGATATTCTGAATGATATTCTGAAGAGCCAGCCTCTTGCCTCAGTATATACCTCTTATGAATATTCATTAGAAGAGAGCTGATAACGATTTACTGCTTCAATTATTTTTTTCAATTCTCCATCAGTGGTATTCTTCTCCTCTTCAATTTCTTAGAATCTGATAGACAGTGCCCGACAAAATATCTTTCTTTTTACAAGTTCATTGTTTACATTTTGCAGTTTTTTAAAACATGTGTATGTTACACATTCAAAAGTTGGGATTGGGATCGAGTTCGGCTGTGTTACCATTTTACCAGAAATTGTCGAGCTTTGAGGGAAGTATGTG
>JAUKPT010002212.1:0-13599 GCA_032273505.1 Nanomia bijuga | reverse complement strand
TATAGCTGCAAAAGACATACTTTGACATACATGATATATTAGTATTGTTCAAAACTAAAGGATAATATAGAATTGTAATTTAATTGTAATGAATAGGCTGATTAATCTATTAAACTATCTTTGTATTTAATTTCTCTAATGTAAGCAGTGAAAGGAGATGAAACTTTCAGTACATGTGAACTAGTATTTAACGTGAAAAAAATATAAAACAGGGAAAACAGTTTTTGCCTCATATTTCAATAACAATTCAATCAATATCTGTCAAAATTTGCTTGGCTTTTTTTTTTTTTGGCTTTTTGTGACTTTTTGTAGCTTTTGTGGCTTTTTGTGGCTTTTTGTGGCTTTTTGTGGCTTATTGTGGCTTTTTGTGGCTTTTTGTGGCTTTTTGTGGCTTTTTGACCACTTTTGCGTTTTAATACTTACGCTTTTTGTAGATATGAGGAAAAGATGAACCCCTTGGAATTTTTATTTCGTTTTTTCACGAATGTGTAGCAAATTATGTTTACATTGTGCATATAAAATCAAAAGTTTATATTTAAAAAAGAAAATCTAGTAACAGTCAATTAAGGTTTTCTGTCGGCGAAGAATAAGGCCATATCTTAAGCTGGCAATAGTTACTACTAACTAAGAATCAATGGAAATTTAACAGTTGTTGTTTCAGGGGGACTAACAAGATTCGATTTGCCATCATCATATCCACCTATAAGAGAAAGTAGCAGGGAATGTGAGTGTGATCATTAATCATTAGAGAGAGCTCGCCGGTACTCGGACTCCGCCGGTATTCGGTCACTTCTGACTATAACCAATATTCCAGGAAAAGTAAGAGAGTATGGTAAAACAATTATTTGCATCGATAAACCTATTTAGCTTTACTAACGCAGACAAAAAAATTCTTTGCTGTATAGTTTCTGTTTAAAAAAGCAAAATGCAACTGGTTTATGATTTATTTTAAAATTCGTATTGCAAGTATAAACATGAGTTGATAAATATACTTAATCATCGACATTTATTATCAATTTTATTTCTATAAAGGGTTTTTTAAAAGGAATAATCATTCCTTTGATACCTCATACAATTTTTCGATTGGTTAGAAAATCTTCATTCTTATGATCATCTAAAAATGCTAACTGTCGCCGGTACTCGGACACTTTTTAAAGATATCAATCAATTAACTTACTAGCTCTCTCATGGATTCAAAAGAATGATTTTGTACGATGAATGATTGAAGATGAATAATATACATTGTGCTAAATTAAAAGTGTGGTTTTAAGGTAACTAGAATAAAAATATGAAAAAGCTTTTTGTTCAAGTCGAGGTAAAGTTTTGGATAACCATTTATCTTATCAATTTTGGACTTAAAAAATTGTTTAAAAATCTTTTCGGCCGAATTAGGCAATAGTTTTAGTTATCATTTTTGTTAATGTATTGGTTGATAGCTTTGAACGCTCATACTGCACAAATATTTTCTTTCTCCACGATGTTGAGTAAAACTTTTTCTAAAACCCTGATAATTAAAGAAAATCTCAAACTCCAATGTGTTACTAAATAAATGTTTTTTGTTAAGGTTAGAAATGATCATACATCTTTCTATGCTGATTTACCTTATCTTCTCCCACCTCCCTCTCAATGTTTTTTTCTAAAAAGTTCGATATTTAAGCAAATTATCATTGTTTTTTTGCGTAAAGGAACTTTTGTCCGGATACCAGCGACGCGGTCTGAGTACCAGCGAAAAAATCAGTTTTGAAAAGAGGGCCGAATACCAATAAACGCTCCTATTATTTTTGATTATGTTTATGGGTTTTGAAGCTCAATGACTAGTTGTACTTTTGACATATTCATATAATATATATTGTCATAGGTTCCAATTACAATTTAAGTTAAAGTTAAAATGTTCTAATACCGGCGAGCCCCCTCTAGTAGAGAGAAGCAGTTGCACAGATTTAAGTACTATTAAATATATGAGTGAAAAGCAACGAGATGGAGCGCCAGCGGAATCGAGTTGTCTTTTTACGAATTGGTTAAATAAATAGGATTAAAAAAGGTATTGTTGAATAACTCGGGATCTGGGCAAGATTTCAAATTGAAACTTTATATCTGGGCATATTGTTGGACGAGAAACTCAATTATGATACTTATTCATTTTGAGCTCTATTTCTTATCATATTGTCACGTCTGAATTATACCTATACCAGATATAACCAGATTTCCGCTATGTTCCGATGAGAATTTTCAAAAAAAATGCCATAATTGAGTTTCTCGACCAAAATTATTCCCAGATACAAAGTTTCAATTTCAAATCTTGCCCTGATCACGAGTTATTTAACAATACCTTTTTTTTTAATCTATACCGGAAATAACCGGAATTCCGCTATGTTTCGATGAGAATTTAAAAAAAAAATGCCATAGTTGAGTTTCTTGTCAAAAAATGTGGCGAGATACAACGTATCAATTTCAAATATTGCCCAGATTACGAGTAATTCAACAATACCTTTTTTTAATTCTTTACCAAAAATAACCAGATTTCCGCTATATTCCAATGAGACTTATCAAAACAAAATGCCATAATTGAGTTTTTTGTCCAAAAATATGCCCAGATACAAAGTTTCAATTACAAATCTTGCCCAGATCACGAGTTATTCAACAATACCTAGTTTTAATTCCATACCAGAAATAACCGAATTTCCGCTATGTTCCGATGAAAATTTTCAAAAAAAATGCCATATTCGGATTTTTCAGTCTTTAAACTGTTTGAGTACGAAATTTTATTTTTATACCGTTCCATTTCGTAAACCCATTTCGGGTATTCGGAAATGACTTGAAGCATGGCTTACTTTACACAGCCTGATTCTTTGCTATTCACTTTTCAGTCGAGGTACTTCGAGGTCACAGTTTGTTTAGATATTTCAAACCTAAATTTTGTCTTGCAACTTCAGAAAAAATTCATTATCGCAAAGGCGGTTTTCAGATACCCCTAAAAAACAGTTTCTCCTCAATAGATTGTTCCTCAATTATACAATTCAATTCACTTTGCGTATGCGAAATGATATCAATCGTATCTCACATTGTGCAAAATTAGAAAACCATATACCAATAAATGGCTGAGATAAAAAGGGAAATGTAAAGGTGCTAATCTAATTTAATTGTTAACTAAATACAATGTATGAAAAAGTAAGTTTAAGACAAGCAAAGTTATTCAAAAGATTTTGATGATTGCCTTCTAGTTTAACGACCATTTTATTAATGATCAGATATCTATAGTTATTAAGTTATTTTAAGCTCTATTGTCTGTAGTAAAAACTTAGCCTTACAAGATGATTTAAACTTCAAGTTCTTTCTTCAATAATTTCTTGAGAAATTATTTTTTTACTACAAAACTCAGCACGTGGATTAATATTTTTATTTTTATCTTTTCCCGAAAGCTTCGAGTGTATTGGAACGAGAGATTTGATAGGATTTAATGAAAATGATAAATTGTTCATTTTCCCATTAATTTCTTTTTTATTTTCTCCGATTTTGTTTCGAAATATCTTCTTTTGATCATAACTGCGTGCGCACGATTTTTCACGTTAAAAACTTTATGGGAAATACCTCAACTGTAAAGTGCATAGCAAAGAATCAGGCCGTGTAACATTAAGTAAACCATGCTTGAAGTAGAAGTTGGAATACGGCGTGGTCAATTACCTCTGTTGGAAATACGCAAAGTGCGGTGAGGTTATATATAGGTCATATGTAATATATATTGGTCATATATAATATACCTTAGGAACGTATATTATACTAGAGATTAAATTACATTGTTATTATTGGTATTAAGAAGAGTAATTAAGATGACTGATAACAACTCAAGCGCTCAATTGATATTGCATCGTTTATTGAAACTCAAGTGAGATTGAATACTATTATGAATGATTTCATGGCGCAGACGACGAAAACGCTAGCGAATTCAGATCAGAATTCTTCGAATTTGTCGATTGAAATCAAGAAGCTCAGAAAAGAGCAATCGAAGGAGGCACAGCCTTCCCAAAAGAAACAAAGAGTCGATGAGGAAGGGGATATTTCCCTGAATCTTGACGAAGAAGTACTACTCCACGAGGAGGATGACAAAATGTCGGAACATAGTGGACCGACAGACGCAGAAGAACTAGGTTAGGCAGTACGGTCTGGGGATAGATCCGCAGACGACGAAGAAGTCGAGATTGATGAGGGCATTATTGCGCTCAAAATACAAGGGCCTGTATCAACAGGTCGAGAAAGTTGGTCCTGTTAGTCAGGACCTCTCAAAAGTCATAAAGGAGACTTGGGGGAGGACTATCTTGTCACAAAAGAAGAAAAAAGAATTGGTTGACGATACGGTCATACCATCAAATACGAAACATTTAAATCCCCTTCCGCTGAACACAGCAGTTCTAATTAGGCTCAATGAGAACCAGCATACCAAAGATAATGGTGCCAAGGAACAACAGCTGGCAACAGCTAGAGCCTCAGTGCCTTTGCTTTACGCATTAGGTGAGTTTGAAAAGACTTAAGTGTTGTTCAACAAAAATAAGAGGTACATAAACGAGGCTGAAAAAGTCAGTACCTTGGAGGACGCGAAAACATTGTTAAAGAATATTTCTTTAAAACAATCAAAAATTGTCAAGGCACTTAATGACGTTAGTGGTCATATTGAGCACACAATAAAAATTAATAATCATACCTTCACCTCTACGACGAGGATGTTTGTAATGGGATCTACGTTTAAAGTTCACGCACAAGATACGGACATGGGAACTGAACATTTGTTTACGAATGATGCAATGAAGGCCATGAAGGGCGAATCGAAGTACATAAAGCCAAAAGAAGACTCAAAAAAACGGGTCCCACTTCAAAAAGGCCCATTGGAGTGGAAGTCAGGGCACATTTCGCCTCGTTCAATTCCAAAAAATTTACGAACAATCAACAAAAAAGTCAGAAACCATACTACAACAACAACAACAACAAATCGAAGAAGAACTGAAGATGGTAAGACGAACTGAGATCTCTTATAAATATTTAACTTACCAAGTCGATATATTTTAGGGTGGAAATATTTCCTTTAGTACTGTAAAATAACTAAAGATAAATACATACTTGATATTGTTTACAAGGGTCCATTTGAGTATCCAAGGTCTACAACAGAGAATGATATTATTGATAAAGAAGTTAGTAAACTGTTGTTAAAACAAGTGAAAGAATCTTGTATTTCTGAGCCTGGAGAATATTTCTCCAATTTATTCATGCGCCTAAGAACATGCGCATGCAGAACCATCCTCAATTCGAAATCCTTCAATGTAGGATGTGATAGCCCACACTTCAAAATGGTGTCACTAAAGCAAGCTCTGCATCTTGTAAGGAGGGGGAGCTATATGGCATCTATTGACATCAAGGATGCCTTTTATTCTGTTCCCATTCACAATGACCACAAAAAATACCTACGGTTTATGTGGAGAGGGCAATACTTCCAATTTAGGGTTATGCCGAATGGGTACTGTGAAGCCAGCATTTGCAACTTTAAGAGAAAAAGGACATGAATCAGTAATTTATGGGGATGATTCCTTTCTGAGAGGGGACACATGAGGAATGTTATAATAACATTTTGGCCACTTTGAATTTACAACAGGACTTAGGTTTTGTCATACATCCGGACAAGTCCGTTTTAATACCTACTCAGAAGTTAACATTCTTGGGATTTGTCATAGACACAAGGTGTATGACAGTTACCCTTACCCAGGAAAAGAAAACAAAGATTGTAAAAATGGGGTTGGGGTTATTAGAAAGACCACATGTAACTATAAGGATGGTAACCAGTTTTATTGGAAACCTAACAGCATCTATGGAAGCTGTTCCTTATGGGCGCCTTTATTATAGGAATATAGAATGGGCAAAACGACGGCATTGAAATCAAATATGTTTAATTTTGATGCTGCATGAAATCTCAATAGAAAACCAACAGATGAAATAAGATGGTGGGTAGATAATGTCGAAAGTAGCTGCACTCGTATTAGGGACATACCAGAGGTAGATCTTGTTATCCACACAGATGCTAGTAAGGAAGATGGAGGTGGATGGCGGGCTTCAGTTGAGAAGCACGCAGATATAAATGGACGATGGAGCTTTTCCGAACAGAATCTGCTCATCAATATTTTAGAATTAATTGCAATAAAACTAGCAATCAGGTCTTATGCACCCCTACACGATTGTTGTAAACACATTATGATTATGTCCGATAACACAACAGTAATTGCATATATAAACAAACAGGGAGGCACACATTGTATGACAATGAATGCTGAGGCTGTAGAGGTATGGGAATTTTGTATTGCTAGGGGCATACATGTCTCAGCAGCTCATATACCTGCCACAACACATTAGCAGATATGGCTTTCAGAAAATTCCAGGACTCTGTCGAATGGAACATCCCAAAACATCTTTTTACTGAAATAATTGTTCAGTTTGGTAAACCTGACATAGATCTCTTTGCATCTAGGTTGAATCATAAATTACCCGTTTATGCCTCATGGCTCCCTGACCCTGGGTCTGCATATATTGATGCAATGACATTTAATTGGAGTCAATATTACATTTATGCTTTTCCTCCATTTAGCATGATTTGGCCGATGATTCAAAAGATAAACGAAAAAAAGGTGGAAAAAGCACTGTTGATTTTACCAAAATGACCGACTCAGTCATGGTACCCAATAATTGGGAAAATGAGAATTCCACATACGCGGGAATTCATATACAACAGTGCAGATTTACAGCTACCAGGGATATTGAAAAAACAACCACTAGAAAAGCTGACGCTCCAGGCAGTACTATGAAGGAGCCTCTATCTCTAACAGCTCAATCCCTTTGACAACGCTACCAGGCCATCCACAAAAAAGCGCTACATATCTGTAGAACACAAATGGCTCACATATTGTGAGGAGAGAAACATACCTACATACGCTTCTGACACGTCCACGTTCCTCAACTTTATTGCAGAAGCTTATGACAACCAACTAAAATGGGCTACCATCAAAGGGTTCATTCCAGCGTTGAGAAAATACTCATGGAAAACGGTAAATATGCAGGAGGTACGATCAGCAATCAGAGGAGTTTACAACTTAAGACCACCAGTTATGACGGTATGGGATGTTAATATAGTATAAATTAGCATTCATGGAAAGCATGATAATTGACAGTCTGAAGGACTTGTCCATGAAGTTAGTAACCTTATTCATGCTATTGTTGGGAGTTAGAGTAAATATGCTTACACGCATGAAAATGCAAAACATGCATATCACAGATACTGAGGTACCATTTACCTTTGATGAGGTGCTGAAGACTAGTAGACGTAATAATAATGGACGCCCCCTGGCATTCAGAGGGTATCCATCAATGCCTGGACTATGTCCAGTTCATTGTCTATGGCAATATCTGGAAAGGAGGAATCCTATCTCGAATGCTGAACATCTTTTCGTCTCAACAAAGAAGCCATATAAAGTTGCTTCAAGGGATACAATAGCTAGATTGATCAAAGACATGTTGGCAATAAGTGGCATAGATAGTGGGAAGTATACAGCCCGCAGTTGTAGATCCGCTTCCACCTCAAAAGCATTATTTCAGGGACTGAGCATAAAAACCATTCCTAAGTCAGCATCATGGAAGAATGAGAACACTTTCAAAAAACACTACTTACACGAGATTGAAGAATACATTCAAGATGTGGATGTGACTGCTCTGCTGAATGAAATGTAGTTGGATATTCATTTATACCTAAGAGTAGTTATTTATATTGTAATAAATTTACTTGAAAATATAACTTGTATACATTTGCCTACTCCATGTTCTTGCTTTTAAGTCTTCAAGTCATTCCTGAAAACCCGAAATGGGTTTACGCAATGAAAAAGAAAAATCTTACGAAGTTACTTACCTTAAGTGGATTTTGTGTTCTATGAGTAAACCCTGAAGGGTTAGAGGAAATGATGGCCCATCCCACCACCCACTCATGGACTAGTGACTATGGAGTAGG
This sequence comes from Nanomia bijuga, assembly GCA_032273505.1. NCBI lineage: Eukaryota > Metazoa > Cnidaria > Hydrozoa > Siphonophorae > Agalmatidae > Nanomia > Nanomia bijuga. Next base: position 5,567 of record JAUKPT010002212.1, on the reverse strand, counting down.
CAGCTTTAAACTGAGGTAATTGACCACGCCGTATTCCAACTTCTACTTCAAGTCATTTCCTCTAATCCTTCAGGGTCTATTCATGGAACACAAAATCCACTTCAGGTAAGTACCTTCGTAAGATTTTTCTATTATCTATGTTTAAATTACAGGCCATAAAAAAAGTCGAAAAATCGCAACTTTGAGCCTCAATAAAAAGAGAACGGAACAAGATTTTAACCTGCTGTTTTTTTTGTTCGTTTAGTTTCAATTAGCTCTTTCAACTATCAAAATATCGAAAATGAATAAAGTTCCCCTTGAAGTTCGAGCCAGGTGTTTACTTCTTATGCTAGGCGCCAGCGTATGTTGAGTGTGCGTCACAATTCCTCCTCATTTTCTCTTCTGATTATGATTAAAGGACCATATTGAAATTAAACTAGGGTATCTACATGTTTTGAATAGGGAGCAAATTTCCGGAAATGATGTCACGACTTTAGTATTAGTATTAGTAATTTCCATGCGCGGAAAGAAAAATATTTTTTCTTCAAACATGCTCTTATGATAGAAATTTTGTGCTGATTCAGAATCAAAATGAAACTTGTACTGGAAATTAGTATTTAAGCATGTCCAATGTGTCCGTAAAAAACGGAACGATTTGAATAACTCAAAAACACTTTATTAAATTATTTCTATGATAAGTCATTAAACTCCAAACTGCATTGAGAATAATTAATTACTTCACACTACCTAATTATTATTCTAGGTAGTAAATCACGAAATCTTTAATGAAGAGAGATATGCGTAGGATTAGGTAAAGAAATGAGAAACTATAGGACTAATAAAATTGTTTAATATCAAAAATTAAAGCTTGGGCACTCTTTTTAATAGTCAATAAATTCCAACGTCAATGAACGGGTTGTATAATCTGACGCAAAATTATAAAACTTGGATCAAAATAGATCTTATACTTAGAAGACAATTAAGATCATTCTTGCGCGAAGTCTGTTTCAGAATTATATCGTATACTACTTAAAAGGTTCTAAAACCAAGCACGATTTTCTCTAAAAAGTATAAAGTCATTGCTTTTTTAAAGTCATCGAATTCTATCTGTAATAATAAGGTTTAAAAATAAAACAATAAATTGTTTATCAGTTATTCAGAACGTTCCGTTTTTTTACGGACACACTGTACACCACATTCAGAAATACCCCCTAAAGTAGCTCTGAAACAATTATATATACCTACAATTCAATTTCTCTTTCATTACTCGCATGTGTACATTATACCAAGTATTTCATCTCTATTATAAAAAATCTTAAAAAGTGTAATTAAGAACGGTAACACTTGACAACGCATTGAAACATCTCATTAAAAAATTCATTAACTTGTACGCGCACATATTTCTTCAGGAAATATCATAAATATCGCATATGAAGAGAACAGATAAACAATAAGCTGTACAAGTCAACTATTTGACGCATTTTTTTATTTGACAATAGTGAAAGTCTTCATTTCTCATGTTTATCATAGCTAAGAGCTTACAGTACTCCGTGTTTTATCATTTATCTGTACAAAAATAAAGTCCTTCATATATAATTATCCGATTTTATAAAAAATACTTCACATTTTTATTTTCCTGTCCTCTTATTGGCCTATATTATGAATGATATTTAACTTTTATATCCGGCTGATGGAATGATCTCCTAATTGCTTGCATCAATAAAAAGAAATTAAACCCAAGAATTTCCTTACAAAGGTTGTCAAGATACCAGATACCATTTTATTGTGTGGTGGTATTATCATGGAGAAAATCATTTGCTTAAATGGATGCATCTTTAGTTAATTCAAACCATCTTGTCTTCATTTAAAGAAAAGATGTTATGAACAATGACGGACTACTAAACAATATTGTATATAGTAGCCCGTGGAACAATCCAAAATTGGTAAATATTATCGTGACATAATTTCTCTACTAACACAAAAAAAAAGACTAAAATCCAAGACTAGGCGAAAATGTTTCAAGACAGGTGTTGTTCATGTTGTGATCTGCGGTTCTGTATCTTTACTCAAAAGAAAGTTGTTTAAGGGGTTGGCGCCAAATTTTGGCTATTTGAGCCTTTTGATTGGTTTGAAATGACAGCATCGAGATGCTGATTGGTTACATTCAATAGGTCACAGTTTGATGTTTTGGTAAAATAAAAAATGATAAGATCGTTCTTCATGAATCAAACCGAATCTTGATGATGTAATATGCAACCAATCAATCGCCAGTCACTGATCGTATTTTTTGATACATATTTACCGTCGTAGAATTGGAACTGAATCTCAAAATACTGGCGGATCCGGCCCATTTTCTGAGTGTCTTCAAAAATGATATTTCTCTTCCTACTTATAGCTATGGAGGAAATTAAAATTGAAACACTGGAAACGCAGGGAAGCACATACTTCAGGACCTATTTTCGAGAGTGTTTGTCGTCATCTTGAATCAAATTTAACAATTTATAGGGCCAATTTACTCTTAAATAATAAAAAAATACTGCCAAAAAGAATTGCTCCTATCAAAAATGAGTGTTTTCGTGAAGACAATGAAGACACTCCACATACGCCACTGGTCATGTCGTCAAGTAAGAAAAAAATCTAATTCTATACCTCATGATCAAAATATGATCCAATATCACTTATGGTTATTGGCTATCCAATATCTCTTATGGTTATTGGCTATCCAATATCACTTTTGGTTATTGGCTATCCAATATCACTTTTGGTTATAATTAGTTTGTAATAATGATAAATGGTATAAATAATAGAAATTATTTATTAATTTTGACGGGTTAAAATCATGTTTTCTACAGAAAATATTTTCATCAGAATATATTTCAAACTAGATTGTTTACCTACGAAAATTTATTGGCTTATTGACTTATTGACTATTGTACAATATGCGCGCGCAGATTAGTTCTCAAATAGTGTAAAGGTGCATCCTCGTCAGTTCAAGTATCGGATTTTAACAACGCACTTAATTCGTTATCATTGTCCAAACTTGTCAACCCATAGTTCAAAGCAATTGTCCCACAAACTTCTTTTCAAAACGAAAAGGACATCAAGAGAAATAACCTTGCAATAAATCAATTTATACCTACTTATCAATTATCGTTCAATATAATCACAATACTTGCGATAACCTCTATGAACAATAAATAAATCAATAATAAAAGTGACGCGTTACTAAGTAACCAAAAACAAAACAATTATGTCTTGTTATTCTCACAGCGAAATGAAAATGTGATTACGTTATGTTATTTTAGTTTTTGTATAGAAAGTATTTCAATCAATATGAAAAACAATATGGAAATCAAATTTCATATAAATGGACGAAGGAAGAATTCATGAAGATGAAAATGAGCAATTGATCCGCTTTACGCTGTGATTTGAAGTAATCTTTCTTTAGGATGTCTAAACTGTACACCTCCCATGGTGGTCTGTTAAAGAAGTGTACATTCTAGACACCCTTCTTTCAACAATTTCTTTCAGAGGTTATTTGGGGAAAGTTCAATGTTTACAAATGACAAAAAATGACTTATTGAGAATAGAATTAGGGATAAAAATAAAAGAATAAAAGGTTCGAAAATAAACCCTAAATTATGTAATTGTTTGAAATTGTTTAACAATATTTGACAATATTTGACAAGTCAGGAATAATTCAATTAAATATGATTCATGAGGTGTACTTTGAAGACGGTGTATTTTTTTGAAGCGCTATACATCGTGAATACTTTGTCAATTGACAATCTCTTAAAATGGCACTGTCAGTAAATTTGTCAAAAGTTTCTCACTGTCAAACTAGATCTCTAGGTATTAAGCCTATATATAATTAAGATAACGACAAAAGAAATGTTTAATTAATCATTAAGCTTCGTTTTTACCGACACAGTTTGATTTTTACCAACTAGTCGTATACGAAAACAATATTTTTCATCTTCTTTTGTTTACTTTCTCTGTCTGTATTTTTCTAAATTGTAAAAACATATTGACCAAGCAAAATCTCTTTTGTCGATTTACAACTTTCATCGATGAAATATAAAAAGCCCAAACCAGACTGGGGATAACATCCTCTTCATCTAAAGATATTTCATACACGAAATGTTATTTGTGAAAATCAACTGAGATGACACACATAATGATGGACATCCCAACCACTGATCATTGACAAAGTCATAGATGGCAAATAGCAATGGTAAAAAGGGTGCAATAATAAAGAAATTTTAACTCTGTGTTGTGGTCTGAAATTGAAATTAAGTCAAAAGGTTTCGTTTCAAGGTCATACATGCCTCCTATAGTTAAAAATAGACCATGGTAAAGGACTAAAAATATCTAATTGACTAAAATAGGTTTCTTGTATGCAAGTCTTTAATTGGTTAATAATATTTGGGGCAATATAGTTGCTAATGAAAGGCACCTTAAAAGTGAGATTAGGTTTTAAAGTAACAAGGACAATATTGACAATTGTTGTTTTAACTCAGTATGGTGTTCACACATGTTGTGTTTTTTTGGTCTTACAATTTTTCAAGTTTATAAAATCGGTTAAAGTAAAAAAATTAAATATTAAGATATTACCAGGGAAGTGGTACTACTTCTACTGCAAATCAGCAAACTCGTGTGGCAAATCAGTAGACTAATTTGGACTATGCAAGAAATTTTTCAGATATCTTGAATATCTCAAATATCTATATTAAATTCTGTAAAATAAATCATGATTTCAATCCATAAAAATTGGTTTTGTAAAAGTATTATGAGTTTTTAAGGTATAGCACACGTAAATTCAATACATATTTATTCCCCCCTATTTCTCTTTGTTTATATATCTTATAAGACAGTTGTCCTTTTAACAAGATAGGATTGAAGATTGAAGAGATGCATTCGAATCATTTACAATGGATTTGGTTTCGAGGTAACTTTAAGTGCGAAGACATGTCCAAAATCGAAAACATCGAAAACAAGTTCCCCTTAGATAATTTATCAGTTAATAAAATCCAAAAAATTTTAATTTTACCCTAACACCTCCCCATCGTCCTTTAAATTTAAAGGACAATGGAGAGGGAGGATCAAAATATAATTGTCAATTGTCATTTTGAGTACAAATTTTCAAACAGTTAAGCATTACGCTTTATCGCAGAGCGATAGAGGAGCTATTTTGCAACATGTACGCGTAAAATAAATAAACCAATTAGCTTTACATTTTTTTTTCAACATGTACGTTGTATTCAACATCATGTACCTAATTTCTTTGTTCCATAAAAGTCTGTCTTTACAAAATGCAGATAGTTGTTCGAAACGGATGTTATCGTTGTTTCCCAGTGGGCCCGGCATCTCAGATTACGGTTTCTACAACGTTTTTCCAGGCGACTGGTGAAACGGGCAGTTACCGATCGTCGTACGCGATCTAAAACGTGCGGTCAAGTCCGGTGCAGATACCTTGAATAATATGGTTTTAGATCGCGATCTCTAACGTACTAAAGTCCCGCTGCAAATTATGGTTTTAGATCGCGATTTAAAGCGTACGAAAGTCCCGGTTCACCGAACGTGGAAAA
>JAUKPT010002210.1:0-13610 GCA_032273505.1 Nanomia bijuga | reverse complement strand
CGTTTCATTTTCTCTTAGTTTCTTTCTTCTGAGTGTCGTTTTTGACTAAATTTAACACAAAAATAACTCAAATTTAGTTAAGATTCTGGTCTGGAAAACGGGTTTCTAGCCATTTTAGGAGGGCTAAATTCAAAAAATTGCGCGTCGGAGCCAACCATAGTGGCTCCTCCTTCGTCACAAAACATCACTTTTTTTTGCAGGCTAAATCCGCACCTGCCGGGTGCGCCGAAAAAAAGTATTCAAGATTGTCAAACTTAAAATTTGTTGCTTCACCAGACGTTAATATCGCATCAAGAAAATTAAGATTTTCTTTTATGTTTTTGCTTAACCAATGGCAAAAGGTAAATTGCTATGCTAGATCACGCTGTTTTAACTATTTGTAAATTTGATAGCCCATTTTTCATCGATTTTTACATCTTTTTTCTAAATCAATCACTTATACATCATTGATATAACTTAAGTAATTTCGTTTCTTTATGATAAATAGCTGGCTAGCAATAAAGTGTCAATCTTGTAAACTTTTTTTAGCGCATTCGATATTTCTCCTCATAGTGTTAGTTATGATAATTTAAGATTCGAAAATGTAGAAATTCCCTTACGCGCAAATATTAAATAATCCTCCATGCAACCCTTGATCTTGCATGGTAGATATAGAAAAAGTATTAACAAATGAATAAATGAATGGATGAATCTTTTCTATGGTTGAACCCTAAACGTACTGGGCTTTTTGAGAGCTATATTACTGTGACGGGCGGATTTCGCCCCCTAACATCCTTAAAAAAACTGCCTCCTGATTCATTAAATTGCTGACATCATTATTTATGTATAGCAAAACTGCAATTTGCCAAAAATGACGTCACTTAATCCATATTGCAAAAAATTAGTAGAGATGTTATAGTCCTTGATATGATCTACCAGGAAGATTAAACATATATCGCCTGGTATATTATTTCCTGACGTCAGCATTTTTCTGTTATTATGTTATTCTGTATAAAAAACTGCCATTTGCCAAAGAATATAGGTAATTGTACACAATTGCACATTTATACATATTTCCATTAAATGTACAAGAAACATTAGAAAATGCAGACTCAAAATCACTGTAGAAAACACTAGTCTTGGTTGGACGTTGAGCAGCCAAAAAGAAATACTTACACAACTGTACGACTTAAACATTTCTTTGATAAATATATATTAAACAATGACAATTAGTCTGAAACTGAAGAATTTTATAAACTCGCGTTTAATTCAACAGTTAGCAACAATATCTTAGAATTAAAGCAAATATAATTAGAAGTAAAAATCATACGAATACAATGTGCATTCTGTCCATACCACTAGTTAGTTTAGAGAAATTACACTGGCTAATAAAAACTATATAAAACATTAATATTTTTTTTGATATTCATTTATTTATATGGTAGTGACATGGACAGGTCCTTCTAGTATACCAGAACGGTTTCGTTGTGAAAGGATTTCTTCAACAGTGACAAAGTTATCGAAAACTTTACCAGGAAGAGTCATTTTACGTTGAACAATTTCAGCAAATACTTTTTCAGTTTTATTTTCATGTAATGCTTTTTGAGCTGATTTTTGTAAGATACGTTTTCTTCGCTCATTGTGTCTATTCAATTGTTTGCGTCTCTGACCTTTATTCCAGTACTGGCCTTGATATACAGTGAACGCATCGTCATCTGTAGTCACACCGCACCGTTCTAAGTTCAACTGTCTTTCCCGTTCTTTTAACACCCTACTTCGAGATGGATTTGTTTTTTTAATATATATATGTTTGCCGTCCTTCGAACGTCGCACACGCCATTCAGCTTCGATTTTCAAAGCATCGGATTGTTCTTTGTTTTCTTTTCCTTCCATACTTTGTATAATTTTAAATTCCTCCCAAACTCTGCGTTCAGTTTCGTTCCAGTTCGAATGAGAATCGATTTTGACGTGTTTTACAACTTTTTCGAGGTCTGAAATACCGTTTTTCATCGCGGATTTCAGACTAGGAGTCGGTTGACTATGTAGAGATTGAATGCTTGGAGTTGGGTAGATTAACGACTCCATCCGCGGTGGGGGAGGGTGAGCATTGTTATTTGTTTGTCTCTGTCGATTTAATGAAGGCGAATCAGCATATGCTTTCAATTTCGATAATTGTTTTTGTTCTTTTATTTTTATTTTTAACACATCTAAGTCATTCGATTTATTGCAATTATTGGAATTCTTACGTGTGTTGCTACATGAAGAATTACTGTCAGAACGTTGAGATTTCGACGAATCGCACGATTCTCTGCTTAACGTCCCACCTTTATCTGTGTGACCTAAAGCATTTCGAACAAAATTCTTCAGCGATTTCTTTACAGATTCCTTTTCGTTTTTATGAGAGCCGATACTAAAAGTTGGACGGTCTTTGTTGAAATCTAAGGAAATTTCTTCCTTAAACTCTTCAAAGCAATTCGAATTTGTCGATGTTGATCCACTTGATCGAACGAGATTGGTTTGAACTTGTAAAGAAGAGGAGAGATAAGCAGGTTCTTTGTTGCTCGCAATCGAATTTGAAGAACACGAAATATCGGATGAGACAGATTGAGCAAATTTTGATGGGTTTGTTTGTTCATCAAAATTTGCTACACTTTCTTCAACTATCGAATCTAGACAATCTAAATCAGTTTCTTCTTGGTCTTCAAGGAATTCGGATGATTGCACCTGAAAAGAAAAAAGGTGTGATGACGTTTGAGAACGAATAACTAGAATATTTGCAAGTTATTTTCAACTTATATCCGTTGTTAAACTATTTCTTAATTAAAAAAGTGTAAATACAAAGAAAATTCGCCAGATTTGGTTGTTTGCTTTATTTAATACTTGATCACATAAAGGATTTGATGCCGTTTATCTCTATGATCACAAAGCATGTCTATATCAATCTTAAAGAATGTAAAATCGGTCATTGTGACCCTGCAAGGGACGAATGAACTTACAAATGTGTTTTACTGAAAGAAGTAAAACAAAAAAAGAAGCAATTGGAATAAAAACATGAAATTGCTATGATTAAGTTGGTGCAAGTTGATCAAATTCTGGAATTTTCAATGTCTTGTGCACAACAAAATACAATTAATAAATTTTGAAAAAGCACATCTTACATTGTTTTCATTGTTACTCATACTAGAAATTTCTAATCCTTATATTAAAACCCGAGCAAATAAAATACCTTACCTCGTACTTCATAATAAAGGTACTTTAAATTTTAGCTTCACTTGTTTTACCCCAAATGCTCGAAAGAGGGACTGGGTTCATTTAATAAGGGTTTGGACGTATTCGAGGGTTGGGTCAAATTAAGAACTGACGGTAATTATTTGACTTTAGCTAACCTCATAGACAGCCCTTGCCACGATAAGAATTATTTCTTCATTGTCATGGAGTATTTGGTATGCTTGGTCGACGTTATTTATCTGACAACCATTGATCTAGAAAACAGATAAAGATTAGTACTTATTAGATTAAACGCGATGAGAACGAAGGAAAACATCTCAACATAATTGTCGTGTTTTTTTGTGACGCGAAAATAATTGAGGAGTTGACGCAGACAAAATCTCATGATATAAATCTCATAATGAACTTAACATGGACTTACTAAAGTTTACATTTAATTTCTCTTAAAATCAAGTGTGTTTCGAGAAACCGACCAAGTCGAATACTCTTGCTACGAGTCTAACACTTAAATTCGATCAGAAGGAATACTAAAGAGATCCTTTAACACCTAGAATCTATTTAAACATTTTCTGAAAAAAAAAAAAGTACGAAATATAATTTGCAAGTTTTAGACATTAAAGGGTTACTAATCACTTTTATCATGAAAATCATCCATCTTATTTCGGCAAAAACTATATTTTCTGAATCTTATCGCAGTCAAATTGTATAATTCCTTCTTTTTAATTAAAGTATATTTTACTTTAATCATCAAAATGCAATTAGGGCGAAATCAATTTTCTTTAATTAACGTCTTATCTTATCTTATCTATGTTAACAACTATGATACTGTCAAATATCATGCAGCGAGGACATATATAATCGACAGGTAAATCCTGACACAAATAAAGTACTTTTTGGTCCCTCAGTTCTAAAGACATTACGTTACAAACACAAGGATAAACATTCATACATTTCAGAAGAGTGTAAAAATGAAATCGAATATTCGACAGTGTTTACCAACGGATATGACGATGAATTTAAACAGATCTCAATGACAAGCACCTCCGAAACATAGATGACAAGTCCTCGTCATATTAAAAATACTTTTCAACTATCTAACATCAGAATGAATCATGTAGTTTAAAATTTACCTGTACAATTTGATCACCAACCATAATTTTGCCACTTGTATCAGCAACTGAATTTTCCTCCATCTAGATAATGAAAATATTTATTCATGTACACTATTGCATAAGTCTTTTTGACTAGAGGAAAAAGGAACTAAATCTAAAAAAAGGCTGGATTTTAATACGTCATCATTGATAAGTCAGACTATAACAGGTTTTTAATCTAAAGTATAAAACGAGAAAAGGCGGATAAAAGTTACGCAATTGCAGTCAGAAGGGTGGTCATCAGATTGCATAAGGGATTAGGAGAAACGCATCGGGATACAAGTTGCGCAGCGTTACGAACAGTTCTTAGTGTTCGAATTATCAACAGGTTAATTGTTCTGCTGTTATCGACCATGTGGGGCATGGAGAAATAAGCTTGCCAAATAATTATCAGGTAGGAAATAAATAAATAATATAATTAAGTGTCGTTGAAAGAAAGGAACACATCGTTTGTGAATCATAACTTTCTTAATTTACCTACTGATTACTCTGGCGAATACAATTATAAAAAAACGCGTTATAAAACTTACTAAAACTTATGAATTTAACACTTAACACTTTAACACTGATACTCGCCTCATTCCGATATCTATATGTTGACTCATTTATGTCTTTCTGTACAGCGCGGCTTGTTTTTTTTAAGAGTGATTGTCGCGTGCATGCGAAAATTTTAGGGCAAGGCCTGATTTAGCCGTTTGAAAGGGAACTTCGTCAGAGCGTCATGTAATGGGATTGGACGGAAGACAAGAGTTTGATGATATCTTAAGTGGTGAATACGAAAGGTCCGATGTCTTGTAACAAAACGTGTCTATCAACACTTGTCATGTGAACTGAAATATGCGAAATGAGATATGAGAAAGTTTGCTTACATCTCCAACATAAACTGCCACATCTGTTGCATCTCCACCATAACAAAGTAATAATCCATACTTCCCACCGTCCTTCTGTAAAGTGACCTCCTAAAAGAAAATTGCATAATGTAGGTCTTATAGTTTTCGAGATATGGCGTCCGGAAAGTGCAAAAAACTGTCCGAAAAAGTGTCATACCTTCGGTCCAATTTTAGGTGCTGTTCCGCTCGTTTCCAAATATCGCGACAAATATCTATGATTTAGTTATTTATTCGTCTATACAGTAACCGAATTCGTTCTTTAGAACCAGAGTACCTCGCGCCCGTTGCATGTTAACAGTACGGTAGCTACTATGGCTTTACAAGGGTAAAATATTTGGTCCAGAATCCTTATTTCTTCCCCTTCCCAGTACCCTTCTACTGTGTTCCTATTTTTCAAAGCCAACAAAACTTTTTTTCCTTTAATGCAAACTAACTTCCTAAAAGAAAAGTTTAATTAGCTACTGGGAACTTTTTAGAGATAATTTCAAAAGAAAAATAGTACAAGCTTCGAGTTTCGAAATATTTGACAGGCTTCTAAGGCGACAAAATATAGAATTTTTTTTTTGGCACGCATAATTAATGCCATGTTTTTGTTTTAGTTAGATGGGATAGATTTCCTTTTATCTCTAAAGATATAACGGATTAACCCTGCCTCAGTAAACCTTTAATCATATAAGACATCAATTTCAACTCAATGCAAAATAGAGTTCGATTGATAACATGAAAATATGAGATTAAAATTTTCGGTGACATCACTTTATTTTGTTGAAGGATGAAGGTTTAATCGGGTTCAGGGGCGGATCTCAGGAAAGATTTTGATGACTGCCAAGTTTCAATTTTAACTCCTAGATGACGTCACTAAGGACTGCAGGATGAAATGATAAAGAGGAAAATAAGTTGACGTAACTTGTTTGTCCGATCCCGCCCCTTGTGTTCTGAAGAAATGAAAATATAAGGTTCGTAAATCACCATGACCATGGCTCCAAAACATCAAAAAAACACAATTGGGATTTTTGATAAGCCATGTGATTTCAAACAGTTTTCTAACAAATGCAGTTGTTCATAACTTCTTTACAACGAACTACCCCACCCTCGGATCTTATGCTATCAATAGCACCATTCTATTCATTTTCTTTCCCATTTCCTTTACATTAATTGTTTAATACTGATAAAATTAATTTTTCACAATAGTTGATTGATACGATCCAACATTTTCATGTTTACTCGATTATTTTGTCGAAGCAAACAACTTTTTCATTATTAAACTGTTGATGTCATTTACATACCTTCGTGCGAAGATTCTGAACTCATGTTTTGACCAGGCTTACAAGATAGATAAAAGGGAACGATGGAATCAATCTATTTAGAGACGAATATTTTGGCTGTTATTATATTCTTATCACTTTAGAAAGTGATTAACTTTGATATCAGTTGTGTTGGCGTTAGTTAAGTAACAACGATTATTTTCTGCTTGTTTCTTTTTTAGCCGATATTTTCATATATTGACTAATGAATGACCAAAATCGTCAAAATCGTCTGGGTATCGATTGGTCATCAAATAAAATTGTTACCTATTATCAAATCTGTAAAGTATCCTCATGGTAGATATCAACACATAGTTCAGTGCAGTCTACAAGGATTGGAGGCATACCTGGCCTACTCATAGTTCAAACAAAGATGATGACAGATGTCAATACAGATTAGGGCTCGCAATAAGGAATTTCAACCCCAGTCATTTTTTTAATCCAAGAAAAGTGAGGGTTGAATAAGAAGTTCAATGGAGTTCAGGAACGTAATATTACAAGGTGTTATATACACCAATATTAATAGATCAAAATGAAGAAAGATGACATAAAACTCATTCATCTATTGCATCCTAAATCAAAGTATTGTCAAGATTAAAGTAGTAAGTCGGAAGAATAGAGCAGACTAATTCAACTAGTTTGTGTCTGACAAATACTAACTTTATACTGTGTCAGCTTTTTCTGTTCCCTCTACATCCAATTAGTCAGCTTTATCTCACACAAAACCGGTTTCCGACTGTAGTTATTTAGAGTCCTGTAGATCGATATGGAATTGGTTACGATCTCGAAGGCTAATCAAACTATATTTTTGCATTGTATGTATACATTTGACTCGCATTCTACATTTGTCAGACGTGCATATCAACAGTATTCTTTGTGTAAGAAATTGTTGATTGACGTTTATGATGCAGCAAATGTAGAGTGATACATTGATTTCGTCATTTCTCACCCCACTAAGCTTGTTTTATGTTTGATCATGTAGAGCCATTAAGTCCACAATATTATGCACATTTAAAATGTTTTTTGTTATTTCAAACAGCCAATTTAAATCCCTTGCATGAATAAGGGAGGGATTACACCAAATGCTTTCAAATTATACAGTTTCATCTCTATGGGAATAATGCTAGTTTGGTGTGATTCAACAGTGCACTAAAATTACTATTGCAACACGAGGCTAATTAGCTGTAATATTAGGTCTAAATTAAAAACAGAGTTAAGCTTAAAAGCAAACTTTATTTTGTTCGAATTCTATTATTTTGATCAAAACAAAAGTTCCCTTGAATCTGTTTTTAAAAACAAAGCATGGTGATAAGTGCATCTGTTTGTGATGTGTTAATTATGTCTTTCGTATGTAGACTATTTTCAAATTACTGATTAGTGTTTGTTATCCGTTACTTTTGGTGACAATTAATAATTTGAAACCCAAGACGAACATTAAAATGTCGAGTTTATTCTTCGTTAGCATAACATGGGTAAATCTGCTGGGTTTTTTATGTTGAGTTAAGACTAACGGGGGCAAGAAAACCATTCAATCTGGGTTTCAGCTTTTTTTGTTGTTTGGCCAGTGAAAGTCCAATTTCAATTGCCGAACATTTTCGAAGTGACCTGCAGCGAAAGTAAAACAAAAAAAATTGACAATAATTTTTAGGTTGGCGGAGAAAAATGTGGACCGGTGAATGGCTTAAAACTTCGTTGGGCTATATTTAAATCCATTCGAAATACAAAGTGAGGCAAAAGGAATGATCCTTACCTCATATTCGTACTCATACTCCATCTCCGCTTCACTGCACCCGTCTTCCCATGACACTTTCTCATCTTGTTCACTGACGGGGGTTGCGTTACCAGGAATAACGAAAAACGTACTTAGTCTTTTTTCTTTATCTTCATTTAATTTTGAAATAGTTCGAGAAATATCATCGCCTTCGACTTTATCATTTTCCTGCAGTAAAGGTCGTCCCTTTGACAAACCTCCTTCGCAAGACAACTGCCGCAAACTTCGCGTCGATCGTTGCGTTAACAATGTATCGTATGCTGAATCGTAAAGTTCACTCTTATTCTCATCTTTTATATCACTTCGAAGTTGTTTAATCACTTCGAGAGCCTCCTCGCAGCTTGCAAGGTTAATTAATTCTTTTTCTTTAAAATCATGAATAGTCGTCCAATTCGGTTTCTTTTTCGTGTTTGTTGTGTCTTGCACTTCATCGGAAAGGGTCGGTTCGATGCCATGTGTTTGTGTTCCAGCCTCACAAGTTTTCCTCTTGATTTTTCGTTCGATTATCATTTCAACTGGATTTCCAGAGTTACGGAAAGTTTGCACAGCAAATGCATGAGTAGCAGCTCGTAAATCTAGACCATCAACCTAAAACCAATGTAAATAAAAACATTTTTCTATGTCCCTATCAAAAATGGTCCTTAAAATCGAAGAACAGTTGGCATATAACTTCTTTTCACCTAATCACAGTAACGGGATAGCTTATATCAATGCACTACTATCTCCCTATAGAAAACAAACGCAAAAAGAGTATGGACTATTAAAAAAAACTTGGTTAACAAACGATATCCTGGCAAAATGCAACAGGCGTGAGTAATTTCTCAAATCAATTTTCTTGTAACCCCCTCACTGAAATAGAAGATATTATTAATTCACTTGATCTTAAAAAGTCAATGGGCCCGGTAGTGTTTCCTGAATGGTTATCCTAACTTGTCAATTTGTCATTCCAAGAAGAGATTGTTCCCGATGTCTTAGAAACAGCTAAAGAGATTCCCATTCACAAGAAAGGCAGAAAGATTGATTATACAAATTTTAGAACAATATCCCTTTTACCTAAATTCAGCAAAATATTTGGAAAATCCATCTATGTAAGCATCTAGTGACACAAGCTTATTTGAATAGACAATTTGGTTTCATGGCATCTTATTCAACTAATCATGCATTGATAAGCATAACTGAAAAATCAAGTCTTTCTAGGACACTGGCCAGTTTGCCTGTGGAATATTCTCGATTAATGGATCAAAATTCGATAAGGATGTCACATGTGGTGTTCCGCAAGGATCTTCCTTGGCCCCTGTTACTATTTCTAGGCATTTTGCTGATGACACCTACACCTACGTTTTAAACAGAAATATTGTAAACACTGAGTTAAAACTAAAATTGTTAAGATTAAACAGATTATCCCTAAATAAAGGAAAAACTAAACTCATAATTTCTAGATCAAAAGACCAAAACGGCATACACTCTGTGACCGTTTGCTAAGATATTAGTGCTCCTTATTATGGAATCATTTCATGAAATAAATATCGGTACTAGTTTATCTTCTTCTCTTAGCATGAATAAAATTAAAAGTGTTTATCACCTTAAAAAGCAATTGTACACGCAGATTGACTAATTTTCTACATATATAACTTGATCTATGATGTATCCTCTCTTCCCTCTTTTCTTTCTTTTACTATTATCGAGCTCTTGGCGAGGAAACAATAACTATTGTTTGACAATACCGACGGGTCGACATGTCACGTGAGGGAAATTGGATAGTCAGTTGGTAGCTGACGAAACACATGGTAAGATTTAAGCCATTGCCTCGATAAGCACGTAAAATACTTACACATAGTGCAAACCATTAACCATAAAACCTAACCTAACTAGAAAATTTACAAAAGACCTCTAACCTCTATAATCCGATCATTCAATTCCAGTTTTCCCAGCTGAGCAGCGGCACCTCCTTCTGCAACGCGGGACACATATATTCCACATAATTGTTTCGCATCCTACAAGAAATGATACATAAATGATATTATAATTTACGGATAAAGATCGTTCAGACAGCGTCTAATTCACCAATATTCAAAAGAAAAACAAGAAGCCTTCGGCATTAATAAAACAATTTCAATTTTTATTTTGCCAATAAGTGGGGTTTTCCTCTACAAACCCTGAATTAATAAAATAAAACGAAAAAGCAACACTTTATAATCTTTCAATAAATAGTTTTATTGTCTTATATCTTAACAATTTATTGCCACTTAAACATGGCACATAAAGAAGCAGTGCTGGCATTAATAAATAAAAAACAATGAGGCAACTGAATAATTGTTTAACAAATGTTTTCATAATTTTCCTCTCGTACCTTGCAATTAAGACATGATTGCCATTAAACGACATTAAGCCCCGACCCCCTCCATCATTAGGAGTGTCATCCTTCGATATTATTTCTGTTTAATAATACATCTTATTACAATATGAATGTCATGGCATTGAATCAATGGTTCAGTTCAATAAGATAAATCCCTAAGGCAGGTTTCTCGTCAAAGGAAAAATTTTATCCCAATCCTTGAGAAGTGAAGATTTGTGGTTGTTTAACTAGTACTCAACAATTAAGAGGGTTTAGTGGTCATCTCATATTGTTTTCACTGTGAACAAACTTCTGATAAGATGAAATAACCATAGATTATATTCTCAATGTAGTGATCCAATACTTAAAGATTATCATCATTTTCCAGGGAATAAGTTAAATTTAAAAACCGTCGAGGTCTCAATCATAGCTCCTAAATGGTTTATAATAATTTGTGCAGAATGACACATTATTTGATAACTGTTTATTCAGTTCATAAAAATGTATATTTCTTCTGTTTACGTCGAGGGATTTCTAATTAGTTGTCCCTAAGGAATGATCAATTCATCAAATAAATCATCGTTAAGCCGGATTTCCAGTGGACGAATTTTGTTCGACTACGAAACAAAACAGAAAACATCTGGTAAGGTCTATTTAGTAGGTTTAATAACTCCTAGTTAAATTTTATAAATCTTAAAATTCAATCTACCAAACATGTTTAGACCTTCGCCGAAAAATGATTGAAAAATAATTCTGGAAATTGAATAACTAATCAAATTAAGATTTTTATTGAAACTTAATCATCGCGTTGACAGTTTTTAGAATATATTTCTTTGAAACCTCTTTTTCAAACATGTATAGCTAGCACATGTCAAATCCCAAAAAAAAAAAATTTTTGGCATGCGACTTTAAGCAAAAAGCGCTTTTCGAGCGATCAAATCAAAATATTTTTGTCCAAACTTGGTCTAAAAACACAACTTCTATGGGGATGGTGACACTCGACATTTTTAGCTGATTGATAACATCCTGGCAAAGTAATCAAGTAGTAATTTGAGGTTAGGGCATTTTTATCTGTGTTCAAAATATATCTGAATTGTTTTGAGTCATGGTCTAATGTTTTAACCCAAACTGGTAAATCTTAAGAGACCATCTTACTCATTCCCAGTATAACATAAGGTGTGTGATATCTAAATTCATAAATGTGGTATATAAGGAAGAAAATCTAACTAGAAATAATGATGAAGAAAGTAATAATGAATTAAAAATAAGATCATTTTGTATAAAAGTATTCAAAAATCTTAAAAGAAGTCGAAAAAAATCTTTTGTTGACACGCTAATGGTGGTCTATGTGATTCATACAACGCCTGTTGAGATGTAGTCTTAATGTTACTAACAAGTGTTCCATAGAGCATTAGCTAAATTATGTCTAAAGCGGGTCGTTTGATGTGTACATAGATAAACAATTTTTGTGTGCTGATAAAATAAGTAAAGGTTGTATCTTAAATTACCCTTACCGTGATACCAGATTGTACAGAAGGAACGCTCTATGCTTTCGATAAGATTTATAACGTCGAGATGCAAATGAACCGAATAAATACGTTAATTTTCACTAATTTCAGGGTTAGTTAAGACTAAGAACGGGTGAATGAATAATAGTTTGAGTAAGAGGAAGCAGTGTATGTGATTATGTAAAATGAATGATAACACCAAGGCTTCTTCCTAAGGTTAACAGTAAGTATAATTTTGTGATCTTTATTGATTTTGATCGTCTTAATTTATATGACAGTCGTATATAGATATTTGACATAAGCTGGTTGTCACCTAATCATATATCTCGATAGAGAATCCAGAACTTAGACTTATTTAAGACTGGTTACACAAGAATTGTTATACACAATCACCATTATACTGACAATTGAAAGATGCTTCCATTTGTTTCTCACCATATTCCTATGGGTAAATACAATGTACAGGTAAAAGGTTAAAGGACCTCAAAACGCATCGGGACCTCAGAATGCAGGTTTTCAAATTAAGGTACTAAGACGCTTAAGTTTTTACTAAATACCCAAAATAACATGAAATTGTATTAAATCAGACCATGTTAAGTGTTTTCCTTTGAAGAACGTCCTGGATTAGCAAATCAAAAGCACATTCACGTATTCTGGCATCTATTTATGTGCCAAACAATAGAAAAGTTCTATTTTTTGGATTCACCAGTTTTCAAGATTTTTATATTAGGGGTACGAAGACTAAAAAAAGACTAAAATGTAAATAGCTCTTTTTTATTTGACGATTAAAGAAAATGTCAGAAATGTTCTGTTATTATATGTTGTATTAATTGAGCTTCTAAGTAATGTATTGTTCTATTAAATTACTTTCAATACAAAACACAATACAACATCAACGTTTCATAACTGTATGTTATTTTACCACCGCCAAAATATGTCACATTTTTCATGGTGTCATTAACATTTTTCATGCAGTAAAATAATTTACTGTATGTATTTGATAGACTAAAAATTCTATTGAATAAATACTCCGAATTAAAACCTATTATACAGACTAAATAGAGAAACATTAAAGTAAGTCATTAAACGTCTTTATAAGTAACGAGTCATTTTATTTTATCTAACATTTTACGTGTAGAAATAGTAATAATGTCTCTGGACATTAAATATATTATTTATTAATATATGATTAATCGTATGGAGGGTTATTGATACATTTCTCTATATGATTTTAGACATTTTTTTCCATACTTAATACCCAAACATGAAAAAATTCTATTTTCCGCCACTTTTTGGGCATTTTTGGCACACTGCTTAGTTCCAATTTCATCAATTTTACTTCTCACTACTTAAACCTAACATTATCGCGTAAATAATGACATGGTTTGCTATTTTTAGTGGACTACTATCAATAAAACTTCAATTAAACATATCTAAAGCTTAA
>JAUKPT010002209.1:0-13615 GCA_032273505.1 Nanomia bijuga | reverse complement strand
AAATAAAAATGAACGAACCTCACCACCATACTTTTTTTCCTTCACAATCGATCAATTAAAGGCTGATAAAACGCGCTTACTAATTCACTTTTATTTCCAGTCGAGTCCTTGCTTAGGGATGTTCTATCCGTTGACAATCTAATTCCGTCAAACGATTATCTGTTTATTCGTTAATTTGCCTTAAATGAAAATCACAGCACCATCTTGTGATCACAGAAATCGAACGTGTTCTCATATCGTCCCCAAATCAATTACTTTAGCCCTGTTTACTAAGAATCGAAGTAAAAGAAATCTTTCTTTATTAGAATACATAATCTACCGCTAATCAGGGGTTCAAAGCGGAAACACAGCGTGGAATCGTCTTACCGTTATCAGCATAAGAATGAGGAAGAATATGTAATATGGCCAAAATTTAATAAAAGGGACTGAACACTTTAGTCCAATTGTGCCAATTTAGCTGATATATTGATTATACCGATGATCGAGGCACCAATTGCAAGAACTCCGTTGAGTCGCTTATTGTGTCAACAATTAATCTTGTAGACCTTTATTATCTTAAGTACCTTTATTACCTCATATGAGTTTGTCTTCGAATGCAGATCTTTCTTTGATAAGAACTAATATAACAGATCCAAATGGTTTCTTTGACAATTCTCTTAAGCTCTTAGCCAATCTAGAGTGGCCGATTTTCAAAATTTTCATGAAGGCTAGCTTCGTACTTAGTACACTTGGTATGTATTGATATTTAAAATTCTCTCTCGTTTGAAAGAAATATTTCCAGCCCCCCACCCCACCCACCCGAGAAAATATTTCTAGAATCACCACTGAATTGAGGTTAAAGTGGTATCAAATGATTCATTTTTGGTGTTTAAAAACCTGCTCCTGACAGAACGTGTTAATCTTAGTTGATCTATGATATTCATGAAGATTTACCCAAGTTGTTAGGAGGATTTCACAGAACAAAATAGCAGAATGTCAGAAATCGAAGGAAACAGACAGAAAATTATGGAAATTTCTAAACATAAAAACGAATCTGGTTCTTTGCCATAAAAACCTAATAACATATTTTTCAGATTTATTACACGCTTTTTTTATGAGAATAATTAAGATGAAATTGGGAAAAAAGTTAAGAATATGCTACGAATTTCGTTAAGAATAATATTTACCTTGAAGTTTTATGCCAAGCTAAGCATATTCATTTGATCTATAACTTATATTTTTAATTTTTTTCGTTGCCATGTGAATACAACGTTAAAAAGATAAAAGTGAGAAAACAAAGCAGACATAATACTTTATAGAAGACTAAAAATTGAATTGACAAAGATTTAGGGCATAATTTTTAATGACCTTCATCTCTTACACGATGTGTATACTAAGAGTATGCTAATGCCAAGATGAATTTGGCCAAAAAGTTAAGAATAATCGTCTTGAAACCAAAAAACACTATCCTTATAAAAAAAGTTAGCGTGGACCCATCAAAAGCACTCACCTTACTGTTCATAATAAACCTGAAGAAAATCCCACGAGTTGGGCCACTGATTAATAAAAGAATTTCATGATTGGGCAACCTCACTAACATAGAGATTCATTTGGGTCCCACAGTTATTGACAACAACCAACCCACAGAACTCATAAATGAAGGGGTGAAATGTTTGATTATCAGATGAATATGAGGAAACATCTCAAAACGTTGTCCAATTTAGATTATTGATTGGTTGAATATTACATCACTAAGACTCTGATTGGTTTATTTCAAAATGTCACAATTTGATGTTTTGTTTAGGCGATAAAAGATGATATCATTTTTAAATGAACCAATCAGATTCTTCATTATGTAATATTCAACCAATCAATAGTTTAAATTAGACATTAGTTTATAGATGAATATCAATGAATCAATGAATCAATGATGCATGATTTGGGTAACAAACAGAAATTTGGGTTTTTCTTTCAACTATACAATCATAATTTGAGTTATGGTATGTTCTCATTATTATTTGAAACGGACGTCAACAGGGGTCCGTTACACAAATTATACTTCCCACATTACTTAAATATCTTCGGTATTTTATTTGTTTTTTTTAGTCACGTTGTAATCCAATTTGCTTGATCATTTAAAGAAAGCACAAAAATGTTTGAGGTATGTTAAGAAAATCATCATCGACCATCTTTTGAAATGGAGATAGCTTGTGATGAAAAGCATGCAAAGATGAAGAAAACATGACACATCGAAGGCACATCGAAGATGGTATCAATTATATCCCGATTCCAAACAAAAATTAAAGCAGATATAACTTGTCGTCATCATTTTTAATTCATAAACACGAGCATCGTTTCAAGTGATAATCAATTGTTCAACCTGTTCAACCTGTTTTAAAGACACGGCGCTTCACAGAAATTGAAAAAAATCGACGGAAAGAAAAAGTAAAATAAAATAAATGTTAAGTGGGGAATTTCGTAGCAAGGTTTCGTAATACCTGATTCTCATAGATCATTGTAGAGACAACTAGCTCAACTTCGAAGCAATTCTTGTCACTTTTACATAGATTATTTATTGTTACCTGGACTTCAAAATCAGATTCTAACGACAGCCGATAATATACTCATTCCAAACATAGACTACGTCATCATCACCTTCAATGCAGACGCACGCGCATCAATTCAACAGATAATCACTCGATCAACCACCCTCGTAAATCGAGTGTTAGAACCGATTATCACAGCGTGATGTTGTTCTAACGTTTGATCAATTTACTTCTACTTCTTACTTGACGGGTAGCATGCCTAAAAGCTATCTCACAGTTCCACATCGTTTCAATTATAAGATTTAGACAGCTTAATTGATAAAACGAGAAAATTGGATGTTGAATTAAAAATGGTGATATCAAATTAACTATTTCTAAAATTGATTTGGTCTAAGATTACTAATATTCTAAAGGAGGATACACAGATACGCAGTGCTTTGGATATATCCTTTCAGAAAGATAATTCTATATTTCCAATGACATTATTACTTAACCTATTTGTTACAGGTGATCAATGTGATTCTATACTTAAACATGTAAATGTAAATTACTAAATATACCCCCTTTATCTCCAAATGAAAAAAATAAAATCTTGAATAAAGTGAAAATTTCGCTGGATTAAACTTTCGTTAACGTTAACGAAACCGTTTCTGGCCGCAAATGATTCTGACCTTAGAATATAAATGTAACAATCTTACACTAACGCAAATTTCAAATTGATAATGACAAAAAATATGATTTGTTAATTAATTAATGAATTAATAGCTACAGTGCACAAGCTACCAAGCCATCATCACTGCTATTCGATCAACGTTGAACAAACGCTGAAAGCAGTATGTAATAATGCTGACTAGTCAACCAGTCAACCTGGGGATTGTCTACAAATTATAGTTAAAATGACCATCTTGAAGAATTTGATCGGTTCACTTAAGGGTTCTTGATCAGTGGCGGATCCGGCCCAATTTCTGAGTGTCTTCAAAAGTGATAATTAACCTAAACTGTGGGGAAATCAAAATTGAAACACTGGAAATGCATGAATTAGATTCTTCAACACCTATTTGTAGAGTGTTTCCTTTCATCTTATCAAAAAATGAGTGTCTTCATGAAGACACTGAAGACACTCCAGATCCGCCACTGGACATTGTCGCTTGTGTTATTCTACATCACCCTACCCCTACCCACCCCACGATCAACGTCGCAAAACAAAATAATAAATGTCAAAAATACTCCCGGAAAGTCGGTCGAAAGAATTTCTTTTATACAAATAAATAATAATAATAATTATACAAAAACATTTGTGCAAACAACGAATAGAATTTAGCCATACTTGGATTTTCAAGATGGCGGGACTAATGAGTAAAGTTGCTTTCGCTTCTAAGGTTAGATTGTTTGTTTACAATTTGTATGTGTTAGTCAAATCACTGACTAGATTTAATTTGGTTATTCATATGTTTTAAAGAATATGATTTTAACTATGGACTAATTGGGTTTGTTTTTGATTTGTTTTTAAGGGCTAGAAAGAACAGCTTACAAAATACGAGTTTAGTCTAAACTCCCCCCATTTTTATAAATTATTAATGATTCCACTGCAGAGATTTAAAGCCTACTATGGAACTTTTGTTCCGCGGGAAATTTCAAACGAAAAAATCGTCCAACTAAATTAAATTCAAGCACCATTGATTGGTTTTGAATTTGCTATTTTATTAAATAAATAGTATCTAAGCTAATGCATTTTTTTTCAAATACACATACTTTCTCTTAAGCAGGATGCAAACTCCATAGCTATTTTTTCCACATAACACAGGGGAAATATTTATTAATTAAACTGCCAATTTACGTCAATTTTGTAAATATCAGCCTTCACAACGAATCATTTGACTTTTTTTTTAGTTTATTGTAGTGTTTCACAGTAAAATGTATATGCAGCTGAGCGTTTCTAACGAAGTAAGCAATATGCCGTAAATTAGATAGTCTACAAGTGTTTTCGTTTTTGCCGAGGCCAAAAGTAAATGATCTAGACGGTTGAAATCTTCACTAGCTACCAGACACAGGTGTTTCAGAACTGACGTCTGGGAGAAATCCTCTTAATTGAACTGCTGATTATGCCAATTTTCTAAATAGCGGCCTTCACAACAAACATATCGTTTCGCAGTAAAAAGTATATCATAGACGGTAGCCAAGCTCTTCTAACAAAGTAAACAATATAATATGCCATAAAATTAAATGGTCTTAGACCAGGTCTACTAGTGTTTTTGTTTTTGCTGAGGCCAACTTTGCAGTTTTTCTAAATAATATAGTCTATCAAAAAGGTTTTAGAGAGTTATCTTAATTTCCATTAGTGCAAATTGTCTACAAAATTACCCCGTTTTTAACGTTCTTGAGGGAATTTATGTGTTAACTTGCTCATTTTGAATATCGGCACAGCACGATTCTTCCTGACATTTTTAGAGAATTTATTTCAAACCAATCAAAATTTAAGAATCCTGTTCGATTGTAGTTTCTAACGCCGGAAGATGGAAGATTTCAGCTCAATTCATTTTTGAAAACATGAATTATTGTTTTGAAAATATTGAAACTTAAATATGATAATAGGGTTATCCCTCATTTTTTGTATATGTATTAGATAAAACAACTGGCGATCATATACTTTTTACAGAATGACTTTTTTGCTCTTCAACTTTACATGCCCGGACAACAATACCAGATTTTATGGTATGTCATGCATGTTTTCTGGGGTAGTCTCAAACATTTTTTGGTGAGAACCAGGAATTCTTAATGCTCACTGATTTTGTGGTGGGCCTCTCAGATATTTATCTGCATAGTAAGTTGGGATGGCTGTCCCTCTGGGTGTGACGCCCCATCCACTTAATGTGGAGAATCGGGTAATTTTGACCAGTCTGGAAAGTACGAACTCTAAGCCGAAGTTTTCCAGCGTAGACTTGAAAGTTGAGTTGGAAAAGACAGCAAGTTCTATTTTCAGTCCGGCGTAAACATTTCCTACTTTCCACACTGGAATTTTGACCGAGCACCTAAAGTTGACCTCTGAAAAAGTTAGTCTGCCAAATAAAATGCATAAGAATAAACAAACAAAACAAGTTGTTTCTTACTTGCAAGACACAGTTGGTCATTTGCAGACTAACTTTTTTAGCAGTCAACTTAAGGTGCTCTGTCAAGATTACTGCTGTTGAATGACAAAACACAGCATCTGGAGATACTGTTCTTTATTTTTGCACATGTTTTTAAGTTATTTACATGTTTTCCATCTTATGACAAACTTTGTAAAACATTGCACTCTTTGTTCATGTGTTTTTAATAATTTACCAAATGTAGCATCTTTATCTTTTTGTTCAGAAATGCACGATAAAACACAGTATCTTGAGATACTTACTTGATTCTTGATATTTGATTTACAAGATACTGTTTTCTGTTGTACACATTTTGAATAAAAAAAAAGATTTTCTTTGTTTTTTTTGCAATGTAATAGTATCTTTTTAGTTTTTCATCAATATATCAAAATCATGTTTTTTGAGATACTGTGTTTGGTCATTTAACAGCAGATTACCAGATTCTACGGTACGATGACTGACTGTCAGGGAAAACTTAAGATCTCCAGACCCCGAGATCTCCAGATTTCGAGCAAAAGTAATCTGGAGATCTCCTCATTTTTTTCATTTTCTCATTTCAAGCGAAAATGAATTAAATTTGTTGCCTGTTCTTTTCACCAAGTTGAAGTATAAATCATTTAGAAGATTTTGGCTCATAGATTTTAGAAACTCTCTGAATTCGGAGATAGCCTCGTTACTTTCAAAGAGGAGATCTTCAGATGCAGAGATCTCAGGATCCAGAGATCTCAGGTTTTCCCTGACTGACTGATCCCTCCTGCTGGGTACTTATTTTCGGTGGTGAAAAAATCATGTGAGCATAGCTAGTCAATGAAATTTTTGCTTGTGCCTCATGTGCCTCTTGCACAATATTGAGTGAGGAACAACATGATATGAAAAATTTTCAAAAATGATAACTCCTAAATAGTCAAAAAAACAATAGCTAATAAAAAGCCAAAAGAGTACCACCATCTTATTTTTTTTTCTTCTTATTTCCCCAGATTTTTGTGCTTTATTGCATATTTTGAATATTGGCACATCACAATTATTCCCGTCTTTTTCAAAGAAGTTTTTTTGAACCTATCAGAATTTAAGAATTAAAAAATCAAATAATGGGTGACATTTCATACAATGACTTTATGGACCCTTTGGTTGCATTAGCTCAGTTAGCTGATGATACAGCCTTATGCACAGAAAATTGAAAATCTTATCAAAAAATTCATTAAATTATTCCATTATTCATCAGAAAAATACCAAGTTCCAATTATTTGGAAAACATTATATTGTCATTTTGCTGCAAACCCGGTACAGAATGTGTTGATCACAATTATTCAAAGTGTTGATTTGTGGAAAGGATACAGGTATTTTGGTATTTCCTTTTTTCTACAAATGACATCCTTATGATTATTAAACAAAACTTTGATCGAATGGTTCATATATCAAAATTCTACTCGTGGTTGTCAGTGAATGAGGATACACCAATAGAATTCAAATTGCTTGTTCTGGACAGCTGTGTATTTCAAGCCATCTTGTATGGAATAGAATGTATGGGTGACATCAGATGTATTGAAAAGAAAATATTAGATTAAAGCTTTAAAAGCTATTCTAGGTGTCAAAAAAGGAACAAGTAATGACCTAATATTACATGATTTAAGACGAAGTTCAATCATATTACTTTTATAAGAAACTTGCAATCCTTACATCTAAAAATTCCAAAACCCCACCTGATTTACGTTGCATTGCAAAATCCTAATGCCTACTAAGTGTACCTCACCCTGTACTTACGTCATTACGTTCTATTTCTTCGTCAATCTCCACCCCTCGAATTCCATGACATACACGCGCCTCCTCCTACTATCGCAAAATCCTGTTCATTTCAAACATGGCTTGAACTCTCAGCAACTCTCTTGTTTGACGTCATTATATCCTGATTCAGCGTTTTTCTGATGTTCGTATATCCTGATTTAGCATTTTTTCGAATGATTGATTACTGACTAATAATGGCCTCTCTACTATCCTGACTTAGCGGTTTTTCTGATGATCGTTTACTGGACATCTCCCCCCTTAAAACAATTATTCTCTTCTGGAGAATAATTCAAATTCTATTGATTTACTGAACACCTGCTGGCTTTACTTAATATCTGCCCCCTTAAAACAATTATTCCCTACTGGAAACAAATAATGATTTTACTGGACAGTCTCCATACAAGATATCCAAAACCTTAAAATGGTTCAAAGAGCATTTGTGAAATTGAAGGTATGCTGACATACTGGGAATAGTTGAAAACACTATTTTTCAATTAATTTATTTGCTCAAATCATCCATTATAAGATTACAATGAAGTAAAATACACCGAAAATTACAATACAATATGCTGCTTTCCAAGTTGATATCAATCACAGTCTGAGCCAGGAGACCATCTACAAGCGACCATGGTCACTTAGCAACGGATGCCTCCTGAATAGTTTAGTATATAGTAACAGAAGTAAGTAGTTAGCTAAAGCAGGAAAAATAGACTTAGCCACGTGTCCTAAAAACCAGCAAGATATAATTAATATCATAACTAGGAATCAAGAAAATGTATCAAAAAACATGCATTTAAAGTCTTAAGAGTAGAGGAAAAAATTGATCCAACGAATGTGTATAAAAAGGTTTTTTTTTTAGTATTATATATAAGTATACTTACTCAAAAGAATCAAAAAGCAACGTGATTTATATGCCATTTTGTTTTTTCTGACATCTGACATCTCACTCACATCTCAACAATGGTACAGAAGAAGATAACATTAATAAATTATTAGTAAGTATTTCGTAAAAACTGTCAAACTGAAAAAAAAGGAGGAAAATAACAACAATTTAGAAAAAGAAAAAACTCGACAAATACCCTATTTTACAGATGATAAATTTTGAGGAGGAAATGTGAATAATTATGAAATACCTCTGGAAACATCTTCAAGTTAGTGCAAGTGCGTGATTTTAGTAGATACATTCTTGTTATTTTTTTGTATGTAAAGAACCCCTTCGTACGACCAGGTGTTCTTTTTTTTTCGTTTGTATTTCAATTTTTGAGTTATGTGGAAGAGCTTTTTAAAAGAGGGGCATATTTTTTCGAAAATGTGTAGATTATTCAGTTCATTCAGATATTTATATTTTATGTGATGAAATTTATCAAGGCATTCATAGGCTCTCTTTCGGTTTATGAATCTTACTATCACGTTAGCTTGTCTTTTTGAGTTCTTTGGGGTCTTTAGTCTGTGACATGCTGATATCTCATAGTTTGTCAAGTCGTTTACGCTGAAGCTTCGTAAAGTTTCTACAACATATCTTTCAACATCGTTATTTGATATGTTGTTAGGTATACCAGATATTTCAATGTTTTCACGAAGACTATATTGATTTAGTTGGCTATCGGTTTCACAATAATGAAGGCATTTCCAGATTTCAAATTTGTCTTCAGTTTTTCTTTTAATTTATTATTTTCTGCGAGAAGCTTGTTGACGAGAAATTCAAGTTTATCTAACCTGTTGGATATGTCTATGTTGTTTAATTCATCAGCATTTCTTGATTGATTTTCAGTCTGCTCATCCTCGTAAATTATACTTTAAGCAGGAGGAATAATTGCATCATTGCAATCTTCAAATACACATTTAAGTTGACGAACAACCGGAGGAGACAATTCAGATAAGTAGGTTGATGATGAGTATGAGTATGAAGCAGATGAAGAGGAAGACATTCTTTTTGATTGTTAGTTAGTTAATCCAAATTCAAGTTAGTTAGTTAAATATAATTGATATTAAAAAGCTCAACAAGGCATGTCAGTTAGTTTTAGTTATAGCATGACCGGTCTCTACAACAGTTACGGCAGTGACTGTATTCACTTGAAAGACATAGAGAAAGATACCAAATCATATTTGTGTGAAAAATGATTGAGAGGTATGTCCCTAACAACATACACGACACATCACATCCAATTGGGAAGATTGTGTGATATACCATTTGCTCGTTTGGGACCATACATAATTACCAAAATTATTCAATAACCTTCCAAAGTATATTCGAAAGTTGAAATATTCTTCTAATACAGTCAGCATTCGAGAAAATGCAACAGAATTCAACAAAATTTAACAAAATACAACATTATTTAACAAAATTTGACATTTATTCGACAAAATTCAACAAATAAGTAAGTTGGTTGATAGTAGTATAAGATAATTGTAAAGCTCCCTGCTACATAAGGCTCTGAGAGGGTAGAGGTGGAGGCAACTCTTATCCCTGGTTTTCACTGCTTACCCTTTCTACTGAGTGCTAACAAGTACCAGTCTTTTGTTTGCAAGGTTGTGGGTTCAAATCCTGTTCAAATTCAACATTTTTCAACACTATTCAACAACATTCAACATAATTCAACATAATTCGGCATAATTTCGGCCAAGTTTTGTCAAATTTTGTCTCAGTTGCTTAATAGTTTAGTAGTCAACTCTTGTTTTGCACTATATGTATCAAATAAGCTTTTTTTGTAAAAACAAGTTAATTATTAGCCAAGTTTTAGCTGTTTTCTAGTATTTTTGGCCATTTTAAGCTGAGAAAACAATTAATTTATGTGATTTACACATACTTAAAACTGTCTTTTTAACGCATATTACCAATTTTACAGTACAATCAGTCAGTCACAAAAATACCCCTTTCCCTGAGCAGCACACAAGAAATGTAGAGAGTTCAAAAAACAAAAAAACAGTAAAAATATTTCTTTCACCTTCATGTTGAATAACACAAACGAAACTAGAGAGTTTAACCAATCCAACAGTAAAAATATCCCTCCACTTTATTTTGAACAACACACAGGAAATATAGAGAGGTCGAAAAACCAATCAAACAGTAAAAATGTTTCCTTCCCCCTTCATTAATTGTTAACCAATCAAGAGCCAATCAAACAGTTAAGATACCCATAAATGGCTTAAACACATTAAATGTTTTAATTTCATTAGCACTTAATTTCTTTTTATAAATAATATGTATTTCAAAGAATTTTTCTACTTCAATATGTTTTTGTATGCTTGTTTTTGCAATTGTACCTGAGCATATTTTGTATGCTTGTTTTTGCAATTGTACACAAGCGTATTTTGTACGCTCGTTCTTATGGACGTACAAATTATAAGATTTCTGTTATGTAAAAATAAGCCTGCTCGGGTATTCACAAAATCTTTGTACCATATGTGCAAAACAGTGTATAGTTTGTCAATGTTTGTACTGTACGCGTGAACAATGAAAGAGTTTCATATGATTATGACAAAAACTTGTGTATTCACATTTCCTAAATCTGACCTGTATTTGACCATGATCCATTGTTAAAGATAATATTCTCTATTTTTAGGTTTCGATTCTTATGAAGACAACTGCTGATGATTCTAATCCAACTCCAGGTTATTTATATAGTGAAGTAAACAGTATCTTTTCAACTATTATAATGTTGTTCATTATCACATGCAAGCAGATGAAATATGACCTTTAAATAGATGGGATAAACTGTACATTTTTCATTTCACTAAGGCAGATTAAAGTACTACATTTGTTTTGATTTTTTGTGTTTCGTTTTGCTGTTTTATGTTTGATTAATTGCTGATATAAAGTTTCATTCAAACCACCTTTCTCCCCATTAAGCATGAAAAGGAAAATTAACTATCTTTATTATTTTGAATATTCAGAATTTTGGTGAAGATCAGAAAAAGCATATTGAAAGTTATTGTGATTTTAAAAGTTAAAATAGTTTAAACTTCTCCCCCTTATGTCAGTATGACATTTAGTTTTACAAAACAGATTTGTATGTCCTCCCTTAAATAAATGATGCAGTAAAATGCACTCGACTCGAGCTCTTAACGAGAACACTATTGTTATGC
This sequence comes from Nanomia bijuga, assembly GCA_032273505.1. Taxonomy (NCBI): domain Eukaryota; kingdom Metazoa; phylum Cnidaria; class Hydrozoa; order Siphonophorae; family Agalmatidae; genus Nanomia; species Nanomia bijuga. Next base: position 2,097 of record JAUKPT010002209.1, on the reverse strand, counting down.
AATGCTGGCAGTTCAACTCATATGCCATGTGAGAAAAATTGGGAAGTCAGTTGGTAGCTGACAAAACATTAGGTGGGACTTAAGCCGTTGCCTGGATGAGCATGTCTAGAACATTTACATGGCTGTTCCATAATTGCAAACCATTATAGGGGGGATGTTAGAAAAATATTATCTTATCTACTTGTCTAGAGCAGGGAGTTATATTCAAAATCATTTTGTTTTGATATTTAGTCACCATAGTCATGTTGCATATCATTTTAAAGGAATGTTAATTTTTTACGACAACATGAAACTTATGTACCATTATAAATTTTCAGCCTCTATTGGCTACAAATATTCTTCCCAAGAAATACTCAAATGTGTTAAGTATACTTTAAATGATAGTACATCGCATAATCTTCAAGTGATGAGAAACGTTAGTGAGAAATTAGGAGTAAAAGAAGAACCAGGTGAACTTTAATGTAATTTCCATCCACTGATGTTATTTCAAAGAAAGATTAAGGAGCGGTGTCAGCAGATACATGATCAATTGGGAAGTCAGAAGTCAGATGTCTCACTAATTTCATAAACTCTGATTTTTCAGCAAAGGCATGGTAAATTCCAAGAATTTATAAGACCTAAAGTCAATATGTCACTACAAAGCCTACTATAGAACAGGCCTGGACAACAGATTATTTTAGGGAAATTAAGCAGAGGCTGAAAACCTAAAATACATTATCATTAACGAAAAAAGCTTTTAAATTTCGTTTTTTTTTTCATTTGAAAGATAAATTGATTGTTATTTTAGTCATTCACAGACCTTTCTTTAATGACCGGGAGAATGGGCTATCCCCCAAATGACCCCTCCTTTCTTCCTAATAACCAAGTTTATTTGAATAAGTATAGTTCACTGTAAAATCATTGTACCAACCTATATAAATCAACAGAATGATAGAATATACATTATATCTTAGTATTTAAAATAAAATCGATTAGAATCTGGCCGGAAGTAGAGGTAATATTGCCAAATTCCCCGTTTTGGGGCTCAAATTGAACATAAAGTAGCATATTTCAACTAAAAATCGATATTTAAGTGCAAAAAAGGCATTTATATATGGTAAAATTGAATTTAGCCATTCACAAGCTCTTTATGTGCTTATCGAGGCATGGCCTAAGTGTTTCGTCAGCTACCAACTGACTAACCAATTTCCCTTACATGGCATGGGTTAACCTGTTGGCATTGCCTAACGATAGTCATTGTGCCCTAGCTAAGAGCATTATATTGCACCATTTTTAATGACACTTGCCTCTACCATCCGAGTCCCCCATCCAGTAATTATCTCTCGTCAATGAAGCTTAACTTACATGCACGGAAGTGTGATGAATGATGACATACTACTACGTGTTGGCAAAACCTTAGGAAGACTGGATAAAAATGTCCCATACATAATATACAGTTGGAGGGACAAGTTGGAGCAATCATGGACTTCACATAAGAGGTAAGAAACACTTGAATACTGTCTCAGGAAAGATGGTGATTAATGGGTGTTCAGATTTGATTAAAAGTAAAGAAAGTGGAGAGTTCATGAAATTTAGGAAAGCTGCTAAAATGATCAACGAACTGAAAATTAAGTGGAATTGTAATGGATATTGATCAAAACTGTTCTAATTAGGCCAAAATTAGACGAGAAATGGCTAATTTGGTCAAATTTTGGCTAATTTTTCTCCATTTTCCTAATTTCTTCCAAAAAATCTCTAAAAACATGCTTTATTGCTTATGTTGCACAGGAAATTCATGTTTTTATTGTATATTTGATAACACATGGTGTTTAATACATCAAAAGTTGATGTAACAGACAGAAAATGGAAGAATTATGAATGATTTATCAATGATAATATTCAGAATTGTATTGTAATTCTTGAGAAAATTTGTTTAAGAAAAAGGTACCAAATCAAACAAATTTAATTCATTTCATTTTGTAAGGGTTTTGTCTGGTTTGTCTTCGACACAATCTAAAAACTACACTTCAGTTATTGTCTATTCGTCTATATATTTCGCACATCAGTGCCTATTCATGACTATATTAGTTCATCTAAAAATATAAAAGGTTAAAATAC
>JAUKPT010002208.1:0-10985 GCA_032273505.1 Nanomia bijuga | reverse complement strand
GATGCAAAACCTAAAATACTTAACCATATAGCATCTTCTTTGTCTTCGATTAAAAGCCCAGATATTCATTCTGTAAAGTATCCCCAGCCAGTTCTCCCCCGCCCGCCATCTATAGTGCATCATCACACACACCATATGCCACGTCTGAAAGATCCTGTACCCTATTCGCCAGCACCATCTCCTGAGCCTATTGTTATTCACCTTTCTCCAGAATCGCCACCACCTGCACCCCCACCTCCACCACTACCACCACCACCGTCACCACCTCCTACACCATCAACTACACCACAACAAACACAACCACCACCTCCGCCCCCACCTCCACCCCCACCCCCACCCGTACCCCCACCCATACAACTCACGCGACCAAACTTTGCACTGACGACGTCTTCACCTCTTTTAGACCTTTACCCGTTGCCACTTTCATCTATATCCAATCCTCCTTTAGAAGATGGGACAATTATATCTCCCCCTATCCCTATAAATGCTATCCGTGCCCAGCAAGCCCAGCAAGCCCTGCAAGTCCAGCAAGCCTTGCAAGTCCAACAGGCCCAACATCCCCCACCTGACCTTAGCCCTCCTTCGACTTTATGCTCATCGACGAGACGAAAGTATTGCCCCTCCCCTAAACAGTACTCCCCTACCCCATTATCCTTCCCCCCACCCATACCCGACCACCCGTTTGAGAATATTTGTAATGCTTATTGTCCTGTTATGTGTGCGCCTTTCTGCAACAAAAAGTGCTGCGGGAAACGCAACCCGCCTTACCAAACTAGTTATAATGGGTAAGGATTTGTTTGTTTGTTTGTTTGTTTGTTTGTTTTTTATAATTTGGTATAATTACGTTCGTAATTTGGACAAAGTCAGTCGCGGATCTGGAGTGCCTTCAGTGTCTTAATGAAGACATTCATTTTTTATCAGAGCAATTTTTTTGCAGGTTTTCATTATTTAAGTTAGCACTATATATTGTTAAACTGGTTCCAAGATAAGGACAGACACTCTAAAAAAAAGGTCTTGACGTATGCTTCCATGCGTTTCCAGTGTTTCAATTTTCAAAATTTCCCACAGCTTAGGCTATTTATCACTTTTGAAGATACTCATAAATTGGGCAAGAGCTTTCACTGAAAGCGTCCATACTTATTTCTTTAATAAGAAAATAATGCGTTCTACGGGATATGAATATGTATTTCATAATATTTGTACAATAGACCGGCCTTATTTTAAGGTTTTTGTGTTCTTTAGGGTCTATATTAAAAGAAAGGGGCTTGGTCCGGGGATGAAGGTACCTTTCGGCCATTATTAGCCTTAATTAGCATAATTGTGGTACAATCTAATAAAAAATGCAATTTTAATTAATAGCCCTCTCCGGCGGTCTATTATAATTTATACATGCATTGGTTTGTCAGGTTATAGCAAAACAAAAAGGGTTGTATACAGGGGGGTTTATAGGGGTACTTCAGAACACCCGGACGCCAAAATAAACACCTTTAGGACGCCCGGACGCCAAAACAAAAAAAAACACCCCTAAGACGCCTGGACGCCTAAATAAACACCCCCAGGACCCCAGGACGCCTGGACGCTAAAATAAGACGGTCATAGGACGCGGACGCTTTTGGAAATGAGTCAAAATACGCCAGACGCCATTTATTTCAGGGACGCAGGACGCCTGTGAAAAAGTGTCATATGACGTGGCCAAAAGACGCCAGACGCCTAACCTATAACCCTATAACCCTATAACCTATAACCCTATAACCCTAACCTTCCCTATACACATGTAGAGGTATCTTTACGCGCTAAAACATGTTTTTTATGGATATGTGTAACACTATTTCGGTTGGGCTTTTTGAGCGTTTTTGACTATTCCCAAAGGGATTGCGGTAGCCACTCCCTTCCTAAGCGGAATAGGGTTAATGTACATAGACTCCTAACTGGATGATTATATAAATATGAAGGTGATAAATGATATAAGTTCTTAAAAGGGTACAAAATGCTGTAAAGTAATGAAATATAGGATTGTGCGCAGAAGTACAGGATATGCTAGCGTACTAGACATGGCGTTCTTACTACAGGCCTTCGCAACGGTATCGTAATTATGGCAAATTTATCTCTTTGATTGGTTGTAAATCACATTATCATCAAGAATCTGATTGGCTCACTTAATTTTCTTTCATCCTTTGTAACTTTTACAAAATATCAAATAATGACATTTTGAAATCCACCAATAAAATTCTAGATGATGTAATTTATTACCAATGAAATGGCAGATTTACCTTTAATTTGTAGACGATTTTTAAGGTAAGGCACAATGCCATGTTCTTACCACACTGTAGAAAAGACTTTATTTCAGTACACGAGTTTGTGCTCAAAGGATCAATCACAGTTTCCAACGGTAAAGTGGTAAACTCAAAACTGTTGTACCGTTGCGGAAGCCTGTAGCACAGAAGGCTCTGCTAACCGGGTTGTCTAAAAATTATCGGTAAGGTAAAAATTTACTGATTGATTAGTTTAAAATTACATCATCAAAAATCTGATTGATTCATGAAAATGTCCACAATCTTTACACTTTTTGCCAAAACTCAAAATCACGAATATTTCTTATGTAACTCTTGATAAAGAACGTACAGTTCGAAAACGTTTGAGGAAATAATATATTGTCTTCTTTTGTGTTTTGGCAGAACCGGTGAAGGATTTCTTTAAGCAATACAAAATTCTTAGTGAACCAATCGCGTTCTTAATGATGTAGTTTTTAGCCAATCAATCGATAAATCTTACCTATAATTTGTAGAGAATCCCTATTCGACTATATTTTAATATTTTTCTTTTTCAGAGATCTTGCTTCTTTATCCGTCCATGAACCATCCTCCATGTCAATCTATATGTCGCAGTGATGGGACCTCATTTTCAACATACTGCCAGATCAACACTAAAAGCAACAACAATAACAACAACAACATTCCACCTATTATCGTTAGCACGCACACCAAGGGAGCTAACACCCCGCCGCATGTTGTGTATAATTCAACTTTCGCTACTCCTGTGTCAACCATGCCAATTCTTAAGCAACCAGCGACGATTTTACAGTCGTCTCAGGCGCCTGAAACACATAATCAGGCCCCGGCTCATGCGCCTGAGGTCCCAGCGGCTTCTTCCTTTATGATAAAATTTCCCCCAGTTATTCTTCAGTCTGAAGAACCTGGGTCGAATTCATCAGGGCACCCGCATGAAGCCATTTTTAATTCAGGGCCGATGATTTTAAACCCTCCCCCGCCTGAACCACCGCAAATGTCAGATCCTGTGAATCTTTTATCCCCACCTCCCCCACCTCCCCCGCCCCCTCCCTACTATCATCCCCCAACACCACCATCTCCACCACTTCCTATTTATGTACCTCTTCCACCTCCACCACCACCCCCTGCTTATATTTCTCCTCCACCACCACCTCCACCACCACTCCCTGCTTATATTTCTCCTCCACCACCACCTCCACCACCACCCCCTGCTTATATTTCTCCTCCACCACCACCTCTGCCAGCCTCACCCCCACCACCACTTCCGCCATCCCCTAATTATGTTCCTCCTTCATCACCTCCACCACCTCAACCACCACCCCCTGCTTATATTTCTCCTCCACCACCACCTCTGCCACCACCACCGCCACCACCTACTCCCCCATCCCCTATTTATGTTCCTCCTCCATCACCTCCATCACCTCCAACGCCTCCTCCGCCACCGCGAACGCCTCTCTCCGTACACTTCCTTACGCTTGGACCACCACAACCCCAAACAACGGCAAAAACACCGACAACGCCGACAACAAATAAGACGTCAACGACAATAGTATCTTCAACACAGCCTTCCCCACCTTTAACCAGCATGCCTCAAACGATGATCAGTAGCTCCGACGATTTCAGTGACCCAGAGATTATCGAAATTTGTAATAAATTCTGTCCCATTACTTGCCAACCAAAATGCACTATACCATGCTGCAAAAAACATGGCGTACCGCAACTGGTTCTTGCTGATAAAATAACAATAAAAGATATATGTCCTCCAATATGTGGACGAAAGTGTCTGCCCTTTTGTCCGGATCAATGCTGTTCACATAAACTTGAGGACTGGAATAAGACAATTATTCTGCCGTTCTTACACCACCATCATGCTGTGCATAAGAAAAATCTAACAGCCGTTATAAGCGCTCTTACTGCTCCTAACCCTACATCAACAGACAAACAGACGACAAGTTTTGTCCCTAAAAACACATCAACAGAAGTAAAACCAACACATCTGACCCCAAACTCAACACTTCCACACACGCCAGAAACTCAACCCCAATCTTCGACCCTACCTACATCAACAAAACCTCCTTTAACAGCAGTAACACATCCTACAACAAAACCTTCAACAACAGCAACGCGCCCAACACGCCCGATGACTACTCCATTCCCACCCTCACTTCCATCAACGCCCAAACCACATTCATTAAAAGTAATAGCATCTATTCCTCCAACTCATGCACGCCCTATACTCCCCCTGTTATTATTGGTCCCCCACCGTCTTGGGAATATATCCTCCTCCCTTTCTGTACTGTTGTTCCCGGCTTCAAATTCGACGTCAAACTCTTCCGAGCCACTCAGCACCCACCCACTGCAGTTAGCGCCATTGTCAAATTTAACGGCTCAAGCAGCTCCTTCAATTGAATCAACTCAATCAACATTAACAACCTCCACAGCCTCATCCCCTCAACCAACTTCATCGCTGCCTGACACTACTACCGTGTCAACATCAAATACCCCTCCCCCACAAAAACCTTCGACATCTTCAGAACCCATACATCATCAACCGCCACCCACTCTACAGCCTAAAGATTCCACATCCTCTTTTAAATCCTCATCCAGTAAGCCATCTCCCTCAACACCACCATTACCTATACAACTTCTCCCTTTCGTCTTGCCATCACAACCCCCATCGCTTGACCAATTTACGCAACTCCCCACCACCTCAACCCCAGCATCTCGTAAACCAACTCCCCAAAAAAGCTCCAAACCCCAAACTGAATCAAAACCTCAACTCCTAATTCTACATCATCCTCTGAGAGAAGTAAAAAAGAAAATTGTATACCGGAAGAAACCGGGAGATGTGTTCTCGAATGACACGCTGATTACACCAACCGATCTGTTTATGAATGACACGAGTAATTTTGGATAATCACCTGGCGGATTGGATCTAGCTGCAAATATATCAAAATCAGACGTCGCAAGGTTTACCATTTGGAAGAGTTAACAATTGATCAATAGCTGATGATACCATTATGATTTGGACGTTATGACTACGAAATAAATAAATATGGCACCACTAGTACTACTTTAGATATAATGGTTGACATTGAGGACGGTTCTTGGATAGGATCGAACGTTTTTAAAAACAAATCAATTCTGGGAACGTTATGACATCATACTGTAATTTCCGTTAAGGTTTCTGTTTTGTAAAATTTACTTTGACCAGCTGATTTTCAATAGATGAAGAAAAAGAGAGAAAAGTTTGATGTTTGCAATTCTATTTAACACTTGCAATTATCCTTAACATTCTACTTAGTTTTGTGTACAAATTATTCAGCGAATTACCTGGAATTACCTGGAATTAACTGTTATGTTATACCCTTTATAAACCGACATTACTCCTTAGCAGACAGATTCTTGTTAAAGATTACGCAATGAGTTTTCAAACGTTTCCTTTTATATTAATCCATGACCTACTCTACAACACGGCCTAATTCCCTGCATTAGATTTTCAAAAAAAGAAAAGAATTAGATTTGAATGATTTGATTGCAATTTCATGGGTTTGCCACATTCTATGAGAAAAACAAACAAAACTAGTACAAAACTGACATTTCGGGCCGTCCCGTTGTATAATTTAGGCCGTGTAAATAGAGTAGGTCATAACTCAAAATGCAATTAAATCTAAACATAATTTAACCCATGATGCATCCGAAGAATTAATTATACAACATCCGCACTAATTATGCAAACGAAGAACTAAACCATACATATCTTGAACCGATGTTTTAAAGAATGTTTAGAACAACGATTTAAATACTTCTTTCTTTCAGAAATGCAGTTGCCTTCTAATGGTCACAATCTACCGACATGCCCTGAGCGTTGTTATACGCGTTGCCTTGGTTTCTGTCCAGTGTATTGCTGTCCAAGGATTCATTCAATGATCGTGAACCATCGCCAGCAGAAATTTATACAACAGTTGCTTCAAATGAAACATTTGCAAATGAGAAATCATTTGCTTGAACAGCATCAGAAGGAGTATGACCAGAAACATCATCTTGATGAAGGGACACACTTAATCGGTAATCATAAGGTATTAGGACAACCATCTAAACAAGGTATGCAAGGCCACCAGTTGCACCACGAACATAATCAACCTCTTGTAGAAGGTGTAAATTCTTTCGTAATCCACCAAAGCTTGAGACCAGATATAAAATCTAAACAGAAACCACAACAAATTCATTCAGAAACACATCACCATTACCATGGAGAAGAACCCGCTCATAATGAACACAGAATACACGAGCAAGGAGACTTTCAAACACATATCCACCGTCAATACCATGGAGCCAAAGATCAAGTAGAATCACAAGCACATGCTCCCTATCAGCAACAAAGCACCCATCCACCTTTTATCGATACTGTTATTCATCAAGTATATCAACAGGTAACGCAAGAGCAACCCGAGTCAGTTATCAAAACGAACAATTACTTCATACAAGACCGCATAACTTTAGCTCCAACCCACCAAATAAATACTCACCCACTCTTTGTGTCTAAAGGGGATAGGGATCCGTTTGAAAAACCACAACACCACCATCCGAAAGAACCCACAATCCCAACTGTACCACAGATACAAAAACTGCATAACCAACAAGAAGAAGTAATTCATAAACTTTCAAGCCATCAGCCTCTTATCAAGAAATCACAAAAAGAAGCATTCGCAAAACTTGCTATGCAATTACCAGGCTTCTTCAAAAGGATTGTGCCGTTTACAAACGTGCCAAAAAAACAAGTACTAAAAATCTTGCGGCAAAATATCACAGCTACTAATGATGAAACATATTTGCCTGGTAAATCGGCAAAGCGAAAAGTGATAAACGATGGCCAGCATTTGATTCCACGCTCAAAAACTACCGATAAAAACTCGAATTTCTTGAACGTTCTTTTCAGCAAATCAACAGATTCACAAAATAATCAACACGGCTCATCCCAAATGATCAGAACAAACTCCCCAGACCTCGATGTCATCAAATTAATGTCCCCTTTATCCTTCAATCGTGATTCGAGTTTATCAAATTCGTCACCAGTAAATTCATCGTCCAATCAGTTCACGTTCAGTGACATCTTTTTTGCAAAGCCACGTCAGCAAATTACATATAACAATATATCAATAAATACTGGTCACACAACCCAAAATAAAACATCAATGATTAACAGCAACGAAATTCTATCCATGGGCAACCTCACTGAAACGCAAAGATTTTACTCACTTATCAATTTTACTCTATCACACGCAGATAACAGTTCCCTACTCGCTCTCTTGCAGCCCCCTGTGGTAATAACCCCTAAAATGAATGTTAGTTCTAGAAAGTCAATCCAGGACTTTGCAAATGCAATCCGGGAACACCCTCAGTTTAAGAAACAAAATGAGAGTAACGGAAAAAGCTCTTCAGATTCTACTAAGGTATACTCAGGTAATCTTCTTGGGCAGGACAGTTATAACCAATTTCGGACAGAACCGGAGGTTATTACGTCACAAGATTCAGACAGCATTTTTGGTGATAGCTTTTCAATAAACTTGGAGCCGACAAGGAAACACGGAAAGCACCGACACAAAGACACGACTACTACTGAAACACCGACAGGTCAAAACTTAGAACATCTCTCTGTCTTTGCAACATTCGTCCCTGAGCTTTCCTCAAGTAAACCGCCCATCTGTACAACCCTGGCCCCCAAGAGACTGTGTCAGACCCATTTTGTGTCCCTATGTGAGTCAATATACGAAGATGTGTGTGATTCTAGAACGACCCCTACAAACGTCCAATTGAGTCCCTTGACACCTCATCACCCTAATAGACGGGTGGTCGGAATAAGCAGGGGGGTAAATTTCCTAACTTTCAATAAGCAAGGGGGTCGGAATAAGCGGAGGGGGAGGGTGGAAAATGTTCTAACTTGAAAGAATTTTTTACGTTTTGTTGCTAAATATGATGGTAATATTAAGCCCCATAATTGCGTCGATTTAACGCCGAGGGAGAGAATGTTTTGTTACATAAACATGGCTACCTGTGGACTAGCATTGATTTTGAATATCATAGGATTATGCGCTTTGTACCTTCACAAACAGTGGAGTAATCAAATGTCAATATTAACTCAACTAATTTTCGTTGAAATCTTACTCATAATAACGAGCTTTATAATGAGACCTCAAGACGATCTAAAAATAAGATATCTATCAGAAGAAGCTTGGTCGGCATTTACTTTGTTAGAAGGAATGGCTATATTTGAGCTAGTATTTACAATGTATATTATAACAATAGATCGTTTAATTTGCGTTTTTAATCCATTGAAATACAAGAGTCGCATGACGAAGACCAGGTTGATAGTCGTAATGGTATTCACTTGGTTTATTTCGTTTATTATGTCATCAACAAAAGTCATAAGTTGTTGTAAAAATTCTCGTTGTTCGTGTAAGCAAGATGGGGCAGCACATATTTCTGTTGTTGCAATTGAATTACAAAACATAAGGAAAACGTTCGCCAAAATACTAAAATACCAATATCACTAGTTTTCTATACAGGGTGTTTCACACAAAAGACAACCCGCCAGTAAAAGTTCTCAAAATGGCTTTTAGAATTATCTTTAGATTGTTTCACTAATTCTGCCTGAATTTAAAAAAACTAATTCATATTTCGCCTTAAAATTGATTTTATGTGGAGGTCATTCGAGAGAAAAAGAATCCAATTCCAATGATTGCTTTCTACTTCTTGATTCGTTTATACGTGCAATTCTATCGTTTACACTTGCAGTTATATTGTTGCCTTAATGGCTTCACGAAGGTCGACCGTACATTTGAGAGAACGATGTTGCGTTATTTAAAGGTAAGATTGGCTGCAAATACATAATAAAGATATGTGCGGGAAAAAATGAACAGAAAATCAAGGAAAAAAATAATGTTTTGAGGAAACATTCATGATACAATTACTAATCAATTACTAATCCTACATAACCTTTGAAATAACGCACCACAAGGGATCACTTGTGGCGGACATTATTTCAGTGATTGCTATTCAAACAAGTCAAGGAGTTAATGTAAATTCAAAACAATTCAACACAAAATCCTTCCAGTAGTTGCGCGCAGATCATCTTCCATCAACTCCTCAATGCGCATGCGCACTTCACAAACAGTGGAGTAATCAAATGTCAATATTAACTCAACTAAGTTTCGTTGAAATCTTACTCATAATAACGAGCTTTATAATGAGACCTCAAGACGATCTAAAAATAAAATATCTATCAGAAGAAGCTTGGTCAGCATTTACTTTGTTAGAAGGAATGGCTATATTTGAGCTAGTATTTACAATGTATATTATAACAATAGATCGTGGGTGTTTCACACAAAAGGCAACCCTTCAATAAAAGTTCTCAAAATGGCTTTTAGAATTATTTTTAGATTGTTTCACTAATTCTGCCTGCATTTAAAAAAACTAATTCATATTTCGCCTTTAAATTGATTTTATGTGGAGGTCATTCGAGAGAAAAAGAATCCGTTCTTTTAGTGGATACAATGATTTTTATTTTTATTTTATTTTTTATTATGATTTTCATCCATTTACATGACATTCCCGATAGAGGCAGTATATATTAAGCTTTACTAACGGGGAAGGATCAACAATTTACGACCTACACACAAAATTTAACATAACGCACCGCAAGGGATCACTTGTGGCGGACATTATTTCAGTGATTGATTTAATTAAATTACGGGGATGCAGGAGAGATCGATCCCGGGTCGCAACCTAACCACTGCACCAATGCGCCGACAATGATTTTTATCAATATGCATCATAAGTGTTCGAGCTATAGAGAGTTTTCTATGAAAGTTTATTAGTTCACCGTAAAAACAAAATTGTTCGAGTTAAGGAAAGATTCTAGTTGTATAGAATGGAATTATAAAGAATTCACAGTAATATTTTTTATGCAACAATCGCTTTTAAACGTACCCGTCTACGTGTGTGATAGCTGCGTTAAACAGTTAAAAACAAAAGAAAATGGTTTCTGACGCAATTTTTTTAAGAACGCTTTTGGAACAAAGCTATGGTTGGTTTATATGGCTTATAATGGTTTGTACTTATGATGGAGCAGCAATGTACAAGTTCTTTACTTGCTTATCGGGGAAACAGCTTAATTCCCAGCATATTTTATTCTATAACGCAACAATTTCTTTTTATAATTTAGGAATTTTATTCCATTGTAATTTGGGAATTTTGATTTAAAATTGTAAATTAGGATTGCGCGCAGAGTGCAGTCTATCCTAGGCAAAAGTTTGGATAAAGAAATAGATAAATTGTTCGAATTACTCTGTTCTGCTTGAAATACAAGCTACGTAAATCTGGTGCTCCAACGAAAATAACCGTATATTTTGTGTTAACCACTATCCTCTTTACCTAATTCAGCAAGTTGTCATTTTGTATCTGTCAAGCAGAAAAATAGAAATAAAATGTAAACGTGAAATTTTTGCCTCATTTTTGTCTTATTCTTAATCCTTATTCCGGTTGGGTCATATCGGTCGGTTGATCCTTTCATTTCAACAGAAATATGAGAAAGGGGGCAGTTAGTACGGGATGCAAAATCTTTTTCCGTAACCAGCATAACCGATCCTGAATCAGCATAACCGTTCTAAATCATAAACAAAATTTTTTTTCTTCTCC